>JBBMKB010102406.1:0-10266 GCA_037833945.1 Alaria marginata | reverse complement strand
CGGGGATATTTTGGTGCTCCCCCCCCCCCTCTTGGCCTTTCCGACCCTCTCTGCCAACGGAAGACCCCTTCCTCTCGAGTAACCCCTCCAGGCAAACGCCTTCAAAACAGGGAGACCTAAGGGGGGTCATGGGTGCGGGCACGAACCCTCATCCGCGCGGCAGCCTGTTTGACGATTTCGTCGGGCCGGAGGAAGGCGATGCTAATGGGGGGGATGGGGAAACCCAGCGGGAGGGAAGCGTCATTGCGTCTGAGTCGGCTGGCACTCCGCCGCAGCGTGTGGTACGTATACAGTACCGGCCCTCTGATAAGAAACCGAGATGTTGGTTTTAGGCTAGGTTTTTTATTCGAGTAAGGGTGTTTACTAAACTAACTTCAGTATAACGTTGTCGAATTTCTTGTTTCCCCCAAAGTTTTAGACTGAGTTTCTTGTGGAACTCTTTCTCATCAGAGGCTCGTAGTATGTACCTTCCGGCGCGCAGCAGCATTTATTAGAATAATAGGGTTCATATTGTATCGGAAGTTCCAGAAATCGGAAATCGGATCGATGATCGGATCAGAACAAACAGCTTCCCGACATCCGATAAGAACGCCTTGGTTCTAGTGGGGAGGGGATGTCGCTTCAATGTCCCCTTTCCCCCTGTTAAAAAGTCCAAGGCGAACGATTGGACGTGAGAGGTCAGAAGAAACAAAAACGCGTTTTTTTTCGGCGGTGCCATTACCCGTGTTTCCTTATCGGATATCGGGGTTTAGGCGCTTATCGAATCAAAATCGGCTGTCGTTCCGATATTAAACACTAATTACAACGACTTAAGATAGACCTTCCAGGGGTAGATTTTAAGTTTTCAGGAGTTTTTAACTCCCTACTAATGGTCAGGAGGCAAATGGTAGTTCGCAAATCGGAATAGTTCAAAATAATCTCCTCGTTCGACGTTTAGTGCTGGTTACACCGGCACAGTTTAGTACAATAGTGCCCCACGAAAATGAAACTACAGTACCTATGATAGGAACTTGGGGCTCAGTTTTTGACGGGTGCTAAGCGGTTTAGATTTAGAGATCGTGCTCGGCGGCGAGCGCTACACTAAATCCTACTGGTACTTGGTACGGTATGGAATAATGTTTGCTCAAGGTTGCCCAAGGTTGGTGTCACAAGAACGTTTCAAGCTTTGCTCAGAGTAGGTGTTTCTTGTTATGTCTTAAAACGCCCCTAACCCAACCCCATGGCCTCGGTATGACTTGAAACCCCCGTGAGGTCCATCCCCTGCCCCAGCCCTACCTGCTTGAGCTGTGTCCGGTCCGATTCCGGCAACAAAATATTTGTCGCCAAATACTGGATCACTTGAACAATGAATAAAAGAAACAGCCCCGTTTCCTATACTGCATACCATATGTTTGTATAATGAAGTGGAGGATGTGGCTCAGTTCTCAGTTGACGGGCCGATGCTACTGACTGTATAATCATTTCGTGTCTCTTGCTCGTTCCAGCTGGCGCCCTAACGCGTTTTCTTCGAATATTCAGAACAGTATGATATCTTGGGTGCTATTTTCTTGTTGGGGTTGTTTTTGCTGAGCTGTTTCGTGCTGGCATTTCTACGAGTATTGGTTTGCTCGGTTAGTTTGCTGTCTCGTGTGCTCATGGCGTTGCCGCCGTTACGTTGGTTCCTTGCTCTGTTTCCCACTGCTGTTCTTGCTCAGTCGCCGAGTCCGCTTCCCTTTTCCGCCCCGCCTCAAGAAGCGCGTGGTGCGAAGCCCCAGGTGAGCGACTTCATTGCTCTTGCTATTAATAGAAAAAAACGAAAAAAATAGGAACAAACCTGATTTTGTTTTATATAGAATATAACAGAACAGAAACCCGAGAGGTAATTATGCTTGCTATTTAATAGACGTATATAGTACGTCTATACTTGGTTTATGAGTAGACGAATGAACAGCCAGGAAAAAAAAACGTTTTTCTTTTTTAAAACAATAGAAACCCGCAATGTTGTTGCTCTTGCTCTGCGTGGTCTGAAACTGGGATAATGTCTCGAACGGTTTGGTTGGGGATAAGTTCGGGCGAGCTGCTCATCTTCGTGCTCCGACCTCCGACTGCAGTGTGTTAAAACGACTAGAGTGGGGTTCACGGTTTAAGAAGTCCTGGTATCGGTTTAAGACAAATACTGGTTTAAGCGAGGCCAAGCGTCGTGGCACGGTCGTACTACAAGCTACGGTAAATGATACCCATTCCAGCTTAAGGGAATTTCGGCCTTAAGAGCGGCCTATCAGGCTTGACTTACCGCTCTCTTTAACCGTGACTTCCACTGCTATATACCAGTCTGGGTTCCAACATAGACATATAGGCCAAAAATGAGTTGTTACTCGTGAAGTAAATGTTGACACTTGATGCATGGTTCACGAGATGTGTTGTGTTCCCGTAAGACAGACATCCACAGAGATATTTGAAGCCCTGATCCACAGTCCATCTGAAATGTAACGCCAAAACATATGTACTCGATACGATACGGCACAAGTTACGCCGCTCGATCTGTACGTCGATTGGATAGCAACTCTGAGACGGCCATTGCTACTGACCGTCGATAAAGTACATTTTGCTCAGTACAGCCATGGTCCTGCGTTAGTGCAGTCCCCTCTAGCGTGGGCCCCCAGTTTAGTGCGGTCAAAAGCGTTTGTCACGACCTTGTCCTACAGAGTACCACACCGTCCCGAGATACTTCGGGGTCCCACTTTAGTGCGGCAATTGTCGTCTGGCAAGGCACCGCACTGCTGTTGAGGGGTCACGACTGCTGTACCTATTCCTAACGAGACGTGATTCCCTGGTCCTCTGTTGCTCGCTGGACAGCCCCGGTCTAGAAATAACGCGAAGCCGGCATGGGGTATGGACTTAAGAGAAGTGTTATTCACAGCTGACGTATTTTTACTATTTAAAGTAGATAACTGAGTACCTATAATATTGCTAACAACACGTGTCTCCCACGTCCTCTGTTTCTCGCTGTACAGCCCCGCTCTCGGCGGAAAGCGAAGCCGACAAGAGGCATGGACTTAGGAGAAGTGCGTCGCCGAACCTCTCTCCTCTCCGGTGAGGCGCGCGAACCCCCCGTCCCCGTCCCCACGTCGACACCTTCGCGCTCAGCGGCTGCTCCACGTCCCGCCCACGCGCCTGCTGCCCACCGAGACCTCGAGTGGCGCCGACAAGAAGCCTTGACATCGTCATCGCCTAGTGGCTCTGGTGAGCTGGCGCACCCTCTCCATGCTGCTCCTGCACCGCCGGCGGATCCTCTTTTGTTTGGCGGCGGGCCAGCAGGAGGGAAATTTGATGATCGGGGCAATTACTTCAACGAAGATCTGCTGCTGGCGCGGGCGCAGGGAAGCAAGGCTAAGGGTCTGGGTCCTTTGGAGGATGGGAGCGGGGGGGCGGGGCAGGGGGCTCGGGGAGGAGGCGATAATCTTATGGATTCCGCCGGAGATTTTTTCAGCACGGCTAGGTTGGTGCTGCTCGTCTTGTTTCGACTTAAATTTTCTTGGCATCCACTCCGTCCTTCACAATGCTGTATATTGGTACAAGCTTCCTCTTCGGCCCTTCGGGGTGTGGTTCGCTTGAAATCCCGGGGGTGCCGCAAGCTGAGAAGAGGGCAAAAGCTAATGAAAACTGAAGGAAAAATAATAAGCCACCGCGCAAGTTACCCGGCAAGTAACACCGACCAGCCCAGACGAGTTTATAGCTTTGTCTAAAAGTAAGATATTGATGGTATTCCACTCCGGACGGAATATAGGAACCGTTTGGTATTCAGAGATGTTCTAGTTACCCAGTCCGACATTCACGTTTTTTGGTACTTGTTAAGTAAGATAGTTTACCACTCTGAGCGGGAATGTAGGAAGGTTCAACGGTTCCGTTGAGGTATTCATATGAATCCCGAACCGAACGATCTTTACTTTTCCGTTCAGAGCACTACTGTGGTGTAGTATTCGTAGCTCGCGGTTGTGAGGAGGCTAACCCTACCTCGACGTTAGCGCAACTAACTGAATCCATGCACCGTTTGACTCCGGGGATGGCGCTAAAACCTTGCAAACGAACGCACGCAACTAACTGAATCCGTTCGCCGTTTGATTCCAAGGACGGAGCTAAAACCGTTCTAACGCAACTATTAATAACTGAATCTATGCACCGTTTGACTCCAGGGACGGATCTAAAATCTGTTCCTTGGCCTCTAGCGTAACACACGACAATAACACGCAATTATCTGAAGACATGCACCGTTTCAACTCAGGTACGGAGCTAAAACCTGTTCCTTGGCCTCTATAGGGTATCATACGACAACGCTCAAATAACTGAATAAATGCACCAGGGACGGAGCTAAAGCCTTGCTAACGCACGTAACAAACTGATTGCGTGCGCCGGTTGATTCCAGGGGTGGAGCTAAAACCTTGCTAACGCAACTAACTGAACACATGCACTGTTTGACCCCAGGGACGGAGCTAAAAACTTGCTCCAGGATGCGAAGGCTGGGGTTGGTGCGGTCGGTGCCAGTGTCGGCTGGAACAACGCGCACGAGGAGAATGGCCAGCGATCCCACGAACGCGAACGAGGTAGACAACCGCGGAGAAAGCAGCAGGAAGACAACAACGGCTCGCGAGACTTCGAGGTGAGAGGTTGTTTCGCCGATTTTTTACCCATCACCAAAGGAATCCGTGGTTCATACTTGGCTTTTACTCCTCCACCCAACAAATAAATAGCCGTGAAGTTCAGTCAACTCAGCCCTAGGTATTATGCCTTCCGGTTCCTGCTAATATGTCGCCAGGTGACGTTTGGGGAAGGGCGATTGGGATTCACGCTCTTTCGAGAAGAAAAAGGCCGGCGGAAAGGAAAGGGAGTGGTGTGCAGGGTGCATGCGGGCAGCATGGCGCAAACGCTCGGGGTCCAGCTCGGTGACACGGTGTCTGGCGTCAACAAACGGCGGTAAGCGGCAGCACGCGGCGTGTCGGTAACGCTAACACTAGGGCTTCTGCGATTTCTAAACCCTGCTGGGTTGGAAAATGTGCTAGTAATAGTATTGAAATCGACGAACGTCGTAGCGCAAGGCCAACCAACCCATGAACAAACTAGGTTAGAACATAAACAAAATGGTAGGGAAACATATCCCCAACCTAGTTCTTCGCCGATTTTTCGTTAGTTGGATTGGCCGTTGGATTGTGACATTCGACGGTTTCAATACTATTATTATACTTCAAAGTATGTTTTTCTACCCAACCCCTACCTACCCATCCAAAATTGGTATCTCGCAGACAACCTGCTCGCCTGAAATTCGGAGAGCCCCTAAATGCACCGCATTCGTGCGGCGCAGCGGCCTGATTGGTCGAGGCTAGCCTTTCGGCTGGCCAGTTTAGTTTTTTAACAACACCGGAACACGACCGCCCCTGCCGACGTCGAGCCCCCCCAAGGGTTGGGGTTGGTGTTGGGGTCGGGGTTAGGGGTAGGGGTATATGGTTGGGATCGGCTTGGGTTTCGGCACGAGAAATATTGAAATTAACTATTAATACAGGTTGCGCTGCACGAATGCCGGTGGATCGCCACGCTGCGTTTAGGGGTTCCCTGAAGTTCGGGGTTTTGGTCGAGACAACGTCGTAGTTACGTGGCGATTCGGGGTTTCGGTCATGACTACTTGGTCTAAAACGCCAACGCTATGGTAGAGGTATTTTTTTTCGCTACCTTGAATCGTGCTCGCGCTGCACTCGTTCGCTCACTTTCCGATTCCCGTGCATTACTGTTTCTGGTTACCGTGCATTAATGTAGTGTTTCATTTATTTTTCGGGTTCCCGTGCGTATAATTTATTATTTTAGGTACGGTACCTACGACGAGGTGATGGAGGTGCTGCCCAAGCTCCCTCGACCGGTGCTAGTTTGCTTTACCCGCGAAGCGCCGGGAGTTGTTGAAGGTAGCCCGGGAGGCTTGCCGGCGGCTGCTCGACTAGCAGCCTCGTCGCCTTCCAAGGATGCGCAGGTGATACCGCCGTGCCAGTTTTCGGGCTATACAGCAAGGATGTTTTTTACATGCCCGGCGTGACTTACAACGCAACGATGAGTGCGATGTTGTCAGGCGTCTGTTGGTGTTCATAGGAGGAGTGTGCATCAGTACAAGTATCATGCTGCTCGCGTTTTGTTTACGCCACCTTACATGGCAGGTCGGGCACATACACCATACACCATACCCCATCGGCCCGGGCTGTTCGACGTGGCCGGGCTGTTCGACGTGGCCGATGCTGTAGTCTTGATTTAGTTTAGATACATTTCCCTATACTATACTCAAGTCTCAAAGGGGTTAACTACACAAGCGGTCCCTCAACTTTCCCTGTCCTGAGAGCGCTTCGGTGGGTCCCTTTTCTTGCCAATATTTCCCGTGTGGGCTCGGTTAGGGTGGAGGCGGGAACCCATTGGAGTGGCTGGCGAAGCTTAACCCGTTCGACAGGCAAAGGCGCGAAGAAGAGGAACAGCAAAGGGCCAAACGTGAGCCGTGCCGCACTGTACTGTACTGTACTGTACTGTACATGCATGCTGCGGTAGGGGTGTGCACCTATCACAGTTTTTCTCAGGTTCTCTTTACCGACTTTTACAAAAAAAGAGAGTGCAAACATGGCCTAGCCTATGAATAGGCCATGTTTGCACTCTCATTGTTATTAACAGCCTATTACTAAAACTTGTTGCAGTATACAACGAAACATATTTAAACACACATGGTTATTCCTACGATATTGGGTGTAGTGTGTTTGTTACCTTAGTTTTGAAAACAACAACCCTGTCAGTTGGAAGATGAATAACAGCAATAGCCCCGTTTTCTATGTTGCATACCATATGTTTTGTGTAAAAAAGTGGAGAAGGCGGCTCCAGAAAGAGCACCCTTCTTCACAATATGGAGTACCCTTCTCCGCAATATTATGCCAGAAACAGTTACGCCGACAATTGCTACGTGTCGGCAGTATGTAGCGGCGCCTGGCCCAGAAAAAGAGCCGACAATCGGACAAACATGTTGTGTCGATATCGGCGTTTGTACCTTGTAGCTATTAATATTCATAGTATATTGTGTAATGGTTGCAGAACTTTGTTCAACCTGTTATGTATAGTGACGGGCAGCAGTGGAAGGAGGTTTCAACCATACTTGATGAGCCGCAGCCTGACGAAACCCGGTACCCGAAGGAAAGTGTATTGTGGGCGATTTTTTTTCTTCCGGGATCTCCGCGAGGATTTAAATTATAAAAAAAAATGTGCGTGCATCAGCCCGCCACAACGCACGTGCCTGACACCTGACACACATATACGTATGATAGCATGCACACTTGCGATGTCAACTATCGTCCCTCTCCTTCGCAGCACACGGTATCGACTATCGACCCCTTCCAACCGTTGCCACGGCACCGCATTTTCGGCAACCGATTTATAGGGACACATAAGTGGGAGAGTGGTGAGCTTAACCCTGTTACCACTGCGAAAATTAGACCACATTCATTCTATTATTATTACGGGGGACCGTAGTAAATAGGACCTACGGTAAATACAAAAACCTATATATTTATCTATTTTTACTATAACAACATTTGGTCCTATTTACTATGGTCCCCCGTACTAAGTGTTGTCCCCAAAACCGTGGGTGCTTCATTTTTACCTGTCCACCAGAGGACAACATAACTGAAATAAAAGTCTTCCTCCTTCCGCGCACGTTCCGTTCGATTCATGGCTTCCTTCGCCGTCACAGGCAATAGTTCGATGGACGCCGCACCCGCGCGTGGGAGCTCGATGCCCTCAAACGAGGTCAGTGGGCGACATAATCCAGCCACAGACCACGCGTTGTGTGTTCAGGTGTTCCAACAGTGTGATGTACCAGGCATTGATTTGTGGATGGCAGACTGCTGCCGTTGTAATGTTGTATGGAGCACGTCGTGCGTCGCGGTCTTAACCCTCTTACTGTTGCAAGTTTTATCCCACTCTAAATCCAAGTAGATTGTACCCAAAATCGTGAGAACAGTTCTAAAGGGGTTCAGCCCTTTTCCAACTCCTAGATTTATCCTATTCAATTTCCAAGTATTTTTCCCCTTTTAATAAATTGGTCGAAAACACAACACACACACTGAAAGGGTAGAGCTGTCTGCCCAAAGTTTAAAATACCGAAATTTTGCTTGGCCTTTTGCCTCAAAAATCTCCATTTTTGTGCAGCGCGAGGTCCCGGGGGAGGTGTTCGCTCAAGGCCTACGAGGAGGCGTTTTTTCGTGGTCGTACTATGGAACGTCTGACGGCATCGAGGCCAACACGAGAGATACTTACACGGAGCACGTCATGCGGTGCCAGTGGGGAAGGACGGCAGACTCCATGCAGTCGTGGATGGTGGCTCGCAGGTGTGGGCATCAACGCAAGTGTGGGCATCAACGCCTTTGAGGGACAAAAGTGTCGAAAAAAAAGGAACGATTGCGGTGTCTGCTACTACGGGGGACTACAGTAAATAGAACCTACGGTATACACAAAAACCTATATATTTCCCTATTTTTACTAACAATATTTGGTCCTATTTACTATGGTCCCCCGTAAGACACGAAGCACACCAAGTAGCCCTGCTGCTGGGGTAGGGGATGTGCCGGAAGTGCAACGGAAAATGTACAACACGCGCACAGCTAGATGATAACTGGCACCTGGTACTTGGTATTGTTGCTGGCTCTTTCTAGAAGGTTAACAATATCACAAAGGTCGTTTTTTAGGTGGTTATATCGTACTGTACTCGGGTTCCAAAAGGGCTAACATTGCAGTGCCATCGCAGCATTCTGTGCAACTGCTGTGTGCGCCATTCTTCGTGGGGTACTGGGTGACGTTAGCCACAGCAGGCTGCTATGAATAAGTGTTACGGAGAAAAGTTGTATTTGCGGGGTCTATGAAATAGTGGTATTTATCGTGTTGGATCGAAGATCATAATAGGGCTGCGCAGCGTATACAGGTTATTTTTGCGCCCCATTAGGAGACTGGAACGCAAATGCTAACGTAACGGTGTGACTTATTTTTTATACAGACCCTTGTCATGTTCTGGTACACATCAAGTCACCATGTTTATTTACCCTGAGAGTGAGAAGGGGTAACCTTGTCATGTTCCGGTACACATGAAGCCACACAGTGCTTACTTTCGATGAAATTGAAAACGCTTTATTCTAAGCCCTCCCCGCCCCGCCCTTCCTCTTCCACCGGGTGTAAATAGGTACCGCGAGTTTGATGCGCTGGATTTGGACCTCCGCGACACCTACCCCGACCGGAGAGATGCCCTTCCTCGTCTGCCCCCTAAGGTTCGTCGCTATAAAAGTGGACGCCCGTGAGCTATGATCCCGACGCCTTTACGCAGAGTGATTTATTAGACGTGATTTTTGCAAAACACGGGTGTCTCGTGCAGGCAGTGCCCGCCGCAAGGCAACATCCTCGCTGTCGCTTTGACCGCGGTGAAGATGTTTGTCCTCGCTTGATGTCCATATTCGCTGTGACGGTCGTGAACTATCCTTGTTCCACTTTCGTGGGGCAGACAGAGTTGGAGAGCGTACCTCGCAAGTTGCGGTTTGTTCGTCTCTCAATCAGAATAGGGACCGATTGGAGCGCTCCTGGGCGCGACACATGCTACGGTAGAGGTGCACCATTAGTATTTGCCTTCTAGGGCTCCTGACACATGCTACGGTAGAGGTGCACCATTAGTATTTGCCTTCTAAGGCGTCTCACTTGACGAGCTCCACTAAAACTGATTTTGAGCAAATTTTAAAGTGTATTCCGATTAACAAACCCGTGGCCCAAGTATACAAAACAACCATTTTGCAAAACAAGAATGCCATTATGACGATTTTGGGTTAAGGAGCCTCGTCTCGCAGAAAATAGTTGGGCCAGGAAGTGCTACCACTATCGTAGAACGCGTCGCGCGTCTTCTCGTTTGAACCATGCCGTATACATCGTTGCTACGTGTGCGTTTTACGAATTTCGAAGCAACGCTCTGACTACTCGCGTTTTTTCTTTTGTATTGATTCGACTGCCCGTTGTTGATCAATCACAAACACCTCCCGGGCTGCAGGAGTTTTTCAAGATGGCGCCAGACGTCGTCGAACGTCGGACGAAGGGCTTGGAAATGTACATCACCACAATCATCCGCCGCTTCCCAGACATGCTCGAGTCCTCTCATCTCGACAGGTATGATACCACGTACAAGGATGGGGGATGGTGGGGGGGGGGGGGGTACCCCTTTCCTGCATGGCCGTAGTCATATTACCG
>JBBMKB010102395.1:0-10266 GCA_037833945.1 Alaria marginata | reverse complement strand
AATCGAAGATAGGACCGATCCCGGACCGATCCGGAGCAACCAATTTTTCAATCGCTAATAAGGAGCTGAGGATAGGGCGAGATGCCAGGGATTTGGCAATGCTGGCCTCCGAAGTGGGGTGTGTGTGTGTTCTTCACATTAAACCGGGTAGACAGGAGTAACTATGTGTATAGAGTATCGTACCAGTCCAGTAGTCTATTGCAGTAGTTGCAGAAACAGTAACTCCAACCAATACAGGTGGTGCAATACAGCAACAGCAGTCTCTAGTTTTGACCCACATGACACGATATCACATACCGGTACCACCTGGGGTACCCGTGGTGCATACTGGTACCGGCACTCGTATTATATCATAGCTCAAGACCTTAGGCAGTACTCTACTGCAATACAATACAGTTCTCTCGTGACACCATGCGTAGCGGTGCACAGAGCAACACTCAAGATCAAAGCACAGTGCCACACTCCACTCCTACACAACCACCACGTACAACACACAAGCACACACCTTCTCCTTGTCGACACGCAGCACCATCGCCACCTCGTTACGGTTCACCCGGATAAGCTTGTTGATCGATCGAATGCGTCGGCGAGACAGCTCCGAGAGCAGGATCATGCCCTCAATGTCGTTGTACTCCAGCAGCACTACATACGCACCCATCTCGGCGATGTTGCGGACGTTCACCATCACCACCTCCTCGATCTCGGGATACTGCGCCTCGTAGAACCTGCACTCCAGTCGCTTGCGCTTTGCCTCCTCGTCGGCGTACACGCGAGCAGCATCCAACGCCATCTCCGCCTTGCCCTGGACAGGGAGGATCGCGGGGATGCCCGGGATGCCCGGGATCCCTGGTGCCGCCATGACTGCTGTGGGTGCGCTGCTCTTGGGTGGAACGAAGCAGAGATGGGTGCGTCGGGCGGGCAAAGGCAAAGGGCGGAACAGGCCACATGCCGCACCAGATGCCAAAAGCAAGGTGCAAAGTTGGAAGGAAGGAAAGTGAGAGACAGAACTGCTGTCCACGGAACGACTGTTGCGGGAGCGATAATGCCGGAGATAACCGTGCTGCGCCACTTGGGAGAGGCACTGGGGTGGTCCAGGGCAGGTTGATAAGCAGAACCTGCCACCAACATGCAACAGCAAGGCTCTCTCTCGGGATGCAACGCATAGCAACCTTGACCTCGCCAAACACGTCCGTCCCTGCTGATCTGAAGCTCTCAAGGCAGTAATTTTCCCGAGACAAACAACAGAGGAACATCACGCACACTTCTCTCTACAAGGACAAACCTGGCGGTCCAAGCTCAGATAACTCTCCCAAACTCCTCAAGGGAGTGGTTTTCCCAGCCACGGATCAGCACCGTGCAATTGCCGAGCGCCACGAGAACTCTAAAGCACCCGCTCTCCGCCACCCCACAAAAAGGGGTTTCCACCACAAATAAAGGCGTGTTTTGTTCGGGATTTCCTCTCATAAAACACCAGGAACACAGCCTGCGCTCAAGCAGCGAGCTGCGAGCCACTCCCTGACGCCAATGAAAGCGACCCAAGCTATGTACGCCGCCACTTGGTTGGCGGCGGTGTCAGCGTTCGTCGTCGTCCCCCATGCACAACTGTCTCGCTTCTCGTGCGCGTATAACACTCCCGAAATCACGGCACCTGTGCGGTTGTCGCAATTAGCAAGGCAAGCACATGCGGTTGAACACACCGCTTCGGAGACAGCTGAGAGCTGCAGCTTGAGATCGACAAAGCCCGTCGTGCTCGTCAGTTCAGCCAGGAAGAACCTAAACGCATTTGCTGAGCACCTGGCAGTAGCCGATGGCTTTATCAGCAAGATCGTCGATTTGGGAGAGATAGCCGCGAGCGACGGCGCTCGCGGCGTAGAGCTAGCCCTTGCTTCGAGCAAAGCCGACAGAGTATTCCTGTGCTCGTCCGAGCTGTGCCTCAAGCATCCTGACGTACACAGCGTGATACACGCGCACCCGCTCACTGTGCATCTGGCAACGGAAGGCGAGGATGCTGCCTCGCGTGAGCGCTGCGAGCAAGCGACCAAGTACACGGTCGTCGTCGACGACAACGAAGAAGAGAAAGCTTTCGCGAAGATAGACCTGTCGCGCTTGGTCGCTTTCGCTCGTAAGCCGAAGCCATCCCCAGCGGACATCAAGCTCGACATGGGGAAGAACACCTTCTTCCTTTCCCTCACCTTCCCAGACTTCGAGCCCCACACGGATCTCTTACCAGAGCTAACAGAAGGCGCAGACGCTTTAGAGCTTCGGGTTGACCTCCTAGCCGACCACGACCCCTACTCCGTCCTGAAACAGCTCTCCATACTCCGGCGGCACATGAGCTACCTACCGATAGTGTTCACCATCCGCTCTAAAGGACAGTGCGGCGCGTTTCCTGATGACCCTGAGGCCCTCTTCCGGCTGGCGCGGTGGGGCTTGCGTGCCGGGTGCGAGGTGATGGACATAGAGGCGAACTGGCCTATGAGCTACCGGGAGGGGTTGATTCAAGAGGCGAGCCGCGACTACCCGGGTGCTGTGCTGGTGGGGTCGTATCACGTGGTCGGGAAGAAAACTACGGAGGAGCAAGCTAGGAAGCTGTTCATGGAGTGCTACCACGACGGCGCTGTCGATGCTGTCAAGGTGCGTTGCGTACAGGGTCTCGGCGAACGAGCGGCACCGTAGTTCCTACGGTGCAATTTGGGCATGCATACGTCGCCTGTATATACCTGGTTACAGCAGTAGTAGTATACCAGTACCTGTTAATATACACGTGAAACGGTCTGTTCCTCGTACGTACGATACTTGCTGCGCGTACAGGGTAGCGAAACGATCAACATCTGTCGAGAACGTGATCCGTAGGCCGAGTGAGGCACGTCGTCGGACAGATCAGATCATCCCTATTCGTGACCTATGTATTTCAGGGCAGACGTACAGACAAATCCCTGATCTATAGATCTGCATGACCTATAGGTCGTGTTGCCGAGTGAGAGCCGGGTGATCTGAGTGATCTAGCACATGTTTCCTTGGTTGGATGTATACTACACAGATCCTGCACAACATACATACCAGGTACCAGGTATATCTTAACGACGGATATACCAGGTAGGATCTACAGTAGATGATCTACAGTAGATAATGATCTGTCCGATATGTGCACCTGTACTTGAATATTAGTCCATATGACCCGTTTGGGAAGCGAGGAGAAATGAAAGCAAAACATGACGATTTCAGCACCGGCCACAGATGATAACTTTGGTTTCCGAACTGCAATGCACAAGGAGTCTCACGACACGGGCGCAACATGGTCCTGCTCGGACTACTCATGCTGATGCGGGCTCACTCAACTCTTAGACGGTTGATGAGATCAATTTTACTGCCGGTAGGTATCATGTTTTGGCCACCACGAATTCCCTGGCATGATATATCTGAGCCCCCAAAGGGGCTTTGCACTGCACTCACGTTTTTTGGGGACAAACGACACTATTAATAGTACGAGTTATAAATGGGGGATCATGTTTGCAGTAGTGATTGGGTTGATGTTGATGCCGATAGATACCTGGCACAACCAGAGCAAGCGACGAGGATCAAAGTGTTATCAAAAGTGAAACCAGTTAGAGAGCTGTGAGTCGACAGATGCGCGGACGCCATGAATTCGACGGAAAACAGTCTCAAAAATCTGAAACCGATCTTGACAAGTCGGGCACGGGTATGATGGTATGATGCTGTACGAGTGTTGTTGATGAAACTGAATGCGAAAGTATGAAAATACAAAGGCGTTTCTTGTTCACGCACCAGGTACGTTATAGTAATAGAAGCTCGCTCTCTACCCGCCCCACCCGTGTCGCCGTTGGCAGGTGGTGACGACTGCCTATGAGCCGGAGGATAGCATTCGCGTGCACAGCGCCGCCAAATCGCTCGATCTCCCCGTCCCCTACATCGGCTTGTGCCTCACCGAGACCGGAAAATTGAGCAGGGTTTTGAACGAGCGATATACACCCGTTACGCACGATAAACTCCCCTTCGTCGCGGCTCCTGGACAGATGTCGTCCGAACAAATAATGCGCCACCGTGCAGAGCTGGGCCTGTGCCCCCCGCGATCGTTCTTCCTCTTTGGCTCCCCCATATCGGCGTCCCCTAGCAAAAACATGCATAATGCGGGTTTCCAGCGCAGCGGCCTACCCCACGAATATTTCTTGTTTGAGGGAGAAGACCCCGCCCTCATGGCGGAGGTGTTATCGAGGCCGGACTTTGGTGGGGCATCGGTCACGATCCCCCACAAGCAAAACGTATTGTCACTGCTCGACGAGGTCAGCGAGGCCGCGGAAAAGATCGGAGCTGTCAACACCGTCATCGTGGGAACCGATCCGGAGACCGGCGCCCGCCGCCTCAGAGGCGACAACACCGATTGGTTGGGAATTTTGAGGCCGGTAAAAGCCCGACTGGAAGCGTCGGGGTGGGAGCAGGGTCGAAGTGGGGTTGCTCTGGTGGTGGGGGCTGGTGGCGCCGCGATGGGTGCTATCTTTGCCATGCAGCAGCTGGGGCTTAAAGTGGTGGTGTATAATCGCACGCAGGCGAAAGCGGACGAGCTAGCGGGGCGGTTTGGGGGGGCGGCGGTGTCTACGCTAGATGTGGAAGCCCTGCAGGGGGCGTGCGGTTCGGGCTCTCTGGATGTCGTGGTTTCCACGATCCCGGCGGATGCGAAGTTTACTCTGCCGGATTATCTTTTGGAGAGCAAGGTAAGTTGGGTGTATTTACTGCCGCGAAGAAATACGAAACGCATCATGCCTCTGGTCCGTCTAAATGGTTTCCAGTCGAATCATATCAGTGCTGGTTGTTTTGTTCGCGTGTTCTACTAATACCAGTGTTCTACCAGTCCGTCGCACATGTTACTGTAGTTCAGTATTGACCCTGGTACTACAGTAATAATAGCACTCAGGGGGGTCACCGGCTTATATTCCCCAAATGAGGACATATCATAAAACACACATCCCATACTGTAGCACTCGCAATCGCAGTATCACACGCAACTTGCAAATATCAATTTCGACGAAATCCTCGATCTCACAACTGAGGTGTATTTTTAAGTTTATAATAAAACTACCTCGTATAACGTATGGCCTCTGTTCCTGATGTACGAGGCTCAAAACAAATGCCAATCTTGCGCAAGAAGAAACTTATGTTTTGCGCGTTTCCCAAAACTGCTGTATTGCTTATATCTCGGTATCGCCGATAATCGAAGTTCAGAACGCACAATGTATGCTGATAGCCACCACCATAGGCCAGTGTCTTGTGTTGAATCGAGAGGGGAGACAGCTATGATACATGTTAAAGCACCTCGTACGAGTATCGCATACTGGTATTTCTCTGCCGTCATGTGTGGTGCAATGCACTCTGAAATTTGAATAGTAGGAGTGGTTCAGTATCTGCTCATCGTTTTTTTCAAGGTTTAAAAGGTGTATTCATGACAATTATTCATTTTCCACATCTGGCGGAGGCGATACTACGTATATATGATGCCAGGTATACACCCACGAACCTGCTGTATCAGTAACTCGTTCACGACCCCCCCGCGCCTTCCGTTTTTGGGCTTTACGTCACCCCCCCCCCCCCCCTCCGATGGTGCCGCGCAGCCCGTGGTGTTCGACGCGGCGTACAAGCCGGCGCTGACGTCGCTCTTGGCACAGGCGAAGGAAGCAAAGTGTCCGTACGTGCAGGGGGCAGACATGCTGGTAGAGCAAGGCTTGGAGCAGTTTCAGCTGTGGATGGGCCGACGGGCCCCTAGAGCAGAGATGGAAAGCCAAGTTTTTGCTATGGTCGACCGTGTATGAGATTGTTGGGGAAGGGGGCGTTCACCCGCAGTAGACCTTACCACCCATTTGAACGCGATGGTTAATGCACGATGTGTGCAATCGAGACCAAGAGACGAAGAGGACAAGATGACTCTAATAGCCCTCAACATTGCTTGGTTGGGTTGGGGTTAGGGCTATAGAGTTAGGTATCTTCGCATCGCACACAGTGACCCTCAACCACAGTGTCGGATAAGTAGTAAAATGCCTTCATCACACGATAGTCAAATAAACACGAAGGCTTAGTCGACACCGGCAAGGTGTTTTTACTGTAGTTATGGAGGCTGCAGTAATAGGAATCCTGTGCTGTGTCCCCGCCGGTAAGGCTTGACGTGGACGCGGGAGTCGGGACATGTTTGTTTGCACTGCTATGTCACGGCTCTCGTGCTGTTCCGTCTTGAGCTTGTGGGGGCGCATGCAGAGTTCAGGGGTACATGTGTTTTTCGGAAACAGCTAACGCATTTTGTAGTTTTTTTATGTATGAGCCGCAATCCTTAACCTTACCCGGTATATCGATTTTACTGCGGCTTTCGTGGTGCCCCTGTTTGGCCTAATCGTTTGGCAACCTTTTCGTGCTTTAAGAGAGGTCAACATGTCAAAACCGTTTGACAACCTTTTCGTGCCATTATATCCTCTTTGATTTTGCCCCCACGTTTCGGGGACATTGGCGGACAAAGTACTTGGGTGCACTGGGTGTGTTCGACTACTAGAAACATTATTACCAGGTACACCGTAGCAGTTTAATGTGAAAGCCAACGTAAATGTTTCATGTACTGAATTATACTGTATATACAGACGCAGCAAGTTTCAAAGGATTTGTGCCTGATATGTTGCACTTGAATACGTGCTCTGTACGTAAGTTCTTCGATTCTGCTATAAACATAAACGAGTGAAGAGTAGCACTGCCGCTCCGCTGTGACGGGTCAACAGTCAACAGGGCACAATTTAACGTAGACTCCACGTCTCTAGAAGTCACTCGCAAGCTCAGCAACGTTAAAGGAGAGATATATCTTGAACATGAATCTTGGAAAAAGGCCGGCTTACCCGGTGCTCGGTAACATTACCGAGGAAAACACTCAACACTTGGACGTTTTTGAAACGATGCCTTCTTCTCTTCAGGACCAACCTACAGTAAACTCTGCCCCGCGCCGCCTACACCAAACGCGCTGCATCACACTTAAAAACCATCGACAAGCAGCCAACCGCACACGAGCGAAGACAAGAAAACAAACATGCACAGTCTTAGCGAACGGAACACTCTACACCTAAAGCTGCTACCCGCTTTGTTTCTTCTTACCCCCCTCGCTGCCTCCAAAAACAGACCGCAAAACGGCAGCATCCATCCCTCCTCCGCCCCCCCCTCCAACATCCGCAACAGGGGTTGATTGCTTGAACCGTCGCCGGATGCGCCTGTGAGCGTCTCCAACGCCTGGCCTGGCGTCCTCTTCGCCGTGCCGAGCCCCCCCCCCTCCCCCTCCCGCGCCGGGCGACGCGCCTGCCTCGTCCTCCCTCCGCTTTCTCTTGCGCTCTTCCATCTTCGCGAAGGACCGGCCGCTCTCCACCAGCTCCACGTATCGCGCGTTTTCCCTGTATCGCACAAGACAAGAAAATAGTAGGCGGAGACAACGGATGCGGTTATAATATGATACGTATCACATGTACAGCAGCGCAACAGTTTTGACAGCCGGTTATAATATGATACGTATCATATGTACAGCAGCGCAACAGTTTTGACAGCCGGGTAGTTCGTGGTGTAAAACGTTAAACAAAAAAAACCCGGGAAGGGGTTGTCATTTGGAGGCGATGCTAGACACGGGTCATGTTTACAGCTCTTCGTGTGAAACATCAGCGTCCTGAGCCCACCACAATGTTACCAGACAAAAAAAAACGCGCGTCGAGCGTAAGAGCTACATGACCAAACTGCCCTATTATTAGTACTATTAAAATTCTATCAAACCTTTGGGGACCCAAAGACAGCGACTAAAATAATAATAAGGGTGGTTTTACCAACAGTCTAATAGCACACTATTACGGGGGACCATAGCAAATAGGACCAAATGTTGTTGTTAATAGTAAAAATAGGTAAATATATAGGTTTTTGTGTATACCGCAGGTCCTATTTACTATTTATTATGGTCCCCCGTAATAATATGACATGGTGCGGGCGTTCAGGCGTACGAGAAGGATCACACCTTGCCCGTGCCGTGCGACTCCTTGCGTCGTACTTCGGACAACAACAACTTTTATCACCCCCCAGCCAAGCAATGACGGATGCATAAATCTACATTTTTTATCGTGAACGTCACTTCTTCCTCCGTAAGTCTCAAAGGGGTTACTATAATATTAATAGTATACTTCGAAGTATACCGCTGTACACTGTACACCACAACGGGTAGGTACTGACACATACTTAAAAAACGCCGAATACATACATAGGCTATTCATAGGTAGCGAACGCAATTGCTAATGTTGTCCATTACTCTGTATTCACCTTTTCGCCTGCATAGTCTCCAAGCGAAGCTTTTGCGAGCGTACTCTTCGCTCGTACGCCACCTTCTCCGTCAGATGGTCCCACTTGAACTTCCGGAGGTACTTGAGATTCCAAATGTCGTCGTGGTAGTAGTTGCGTTTTTTCCCCCCGATGAGGGTGTTGTTCAAGCTCTCCGCGATAGCTGTGCAAAGGTCACGCGCGACGCGCGACATTTGATAGTGTCAAATATTGGCGGAGAGTGATAGAAAAGACGCTGCTGTACTGCTGCACGGAAGGATGTTCCATTTCTATCGGGACGACATCTACGATATTATACATTGTTGGAGAGAAAAAAGAACAATAATAATTGTGTCAAAACAGAAAACAGGCATGCTCGAGGATCAGGTGGGTGTAGGAGTACATCCTGAGCGCCGCTCATATCGAAGTGTCACACACAGCTTGCAAACATGAGCCTCGACAACATCCTCGATCTCACAGCTGACGCACCCGTTACTACATACCAGGTACTCGGAGAATATAAAAACGTGACTCTGCAGCCACAGCAGCCAACACGCCAACAACGAGTCTAGTCTCCGCTGAAACCTACTGCTGTAGACTGTTAATAGTGGGGCATGCTCAATTCTCAAAAGCAAGCTGGGCTGGATGGGAGCTGGGCTTGCAGCAGGAGTCGATGTCCATATCATACGAAGTACGTGGGTTCATAAATGATGGGACATTGTTCGGGGCAAGGCACCAGACACCATCAATAGCACACTTTTAATAGATGCTGTCATCGGGCCTGGAAAAAACATGCCGACACTCCGGATGGATCAAGGCGCCCGTGACAAAGCCCTGTGCAGTACAGCAGAGCTCCTAGCGCCCTATACATCCCGGTTGTATTATCGACTTTTGGGGAGCTTGAGGCGTTGCCGTTAAAAGACAAATACTGTCACGGTATTACGGTGTCATGGTACGGGTGCAAATATCACAGCTCGTGTACAACAGACAGCAGCAGTACGAGTACTGTCACAGACAACAGCAGTACAAGCACTGTGACTGCTGTACGTGGCTCTACAGGAAAATAACGTACCCGTTGCATTTGCCCCAAGCAGGCATTATCATAGTGTAAGCACGCCCGTCGCTACGATAAGAGGGTAATATCATCAGGAACGGCCTATTCGCCTTTTTTTCGTCAACGGCACCGACGTAGGCCTTGGCGTGGGCTTGAAGGTGCAGAGCAAACCAGACGAAGCAGTATCGCAGTATCAGCTATGCACTCGTACGCAGTACAACGGAGTGAGCAATACAGCAGTAGTTTGTGTTCTGTTGCGGGTTTTGGGTCCTCAGTCACACCTCTTGCGATTTTTTTGTCCTCGAACTCTATCCACCCCTCCGTGTACATCTTCCCTGAGTTTCCGCCAGCCTTTTTTCTCGCGCGACGGTTGGCCTGGTCCTCTTCCGCAAGGTACACCTAGAGGAGGAGTCCACATGTCCGCATCATCCAAAGGCCAAGAGTCAAGATTCAGCATATTCATAGAGGAGACGGGACCGATACATACGAAAAAAAAAAAAAACAGAGAGGCGTTCGATGGACATCTGATATTTATACTTCCCGCGTACAGAATGTCAGGATAAATTGATAATTTTCGGTCGTCAGACTACCAGTCCTCCGGGTTCCAGTCGCTTTAGCTCCTGATTCCTGGTACCCTTTTGATAGGACTGGCGAGGATTCAGTCATTTCAGCTCTTGGTATTCTTGGGACTGGCGAGGACTCAGTCATTTCAGCTCTCGGTGCACTTGGGACCAAATATGGGGAATGACGGCACGTCACAAAAAAAACGAGTAGCCGTCACAGCGTACGGCCGCAGAGTCCACAATAGAACCTACCAGGTAGTTGCTACGTGTATATTGCCGTCACGTCACACGATAAACTGCCGTATTGCCGTCACGTCACAT
>JBBMKB010102394.1:0-22030 GCA_037833945.1 Alaria marginata | reverse complement strand
TTTGGGGACACATTTACTTGATAATAGTATAGGGACGGGGTTCGGGGTTCTAAAGGGGTTAACCCAAAATCGTCGGACTATCATCGCTCTTGCTTTGGAAAACGATTGTTTTTTGTATATCTGGGCCAAGGAGGTTTTTTCTTCATCGGGCTGCACTTTCAGTTTGCTCAAAATCAGGTTTATGGGATGAAATAAGCACAGAGAAGCTCCGCAATCGAGGAGCTCGGAAAAAAAACAACGGTGTTAAATAATACGGATTAAAGTAGCATGGGTGACCCGTGCTACGGTAGAGGTGCACCATTAGTATTTGCCTTCTGAGGCAATTTGCCTTCGGAGGCTCCTCGCATGAGGAGCTCTATATCCCACCCAGAAACTGATTTTGAGTAAATTGAAAACGCCATCCGATGAGCAAAGCCATGACCTATAATAGGTATACAGATCATAAATATTGCAGACAAAACAAAAAAAAGACATTCCGACGATTTTGGGTTAAGGATACCCCGTCGCTCAGAGAATATTTCAGACCGAAATGTGCTACCTCAATCGTAGAACGCGTCGGGTCCTACTTAACTCGATATCGTCGGAACGTCATCTTTTTTTGCCGTTGAAATTCGTTGTGTACCTAAACCTAGGCCATGGGATTTTGATCATCGGGCCGCACCTTCCTTTTTCTCTAACGTTTTTTTTATTGGGTCCTGTGTGTGGAGCTCCTTACGTGAATAAATAGCCTCATGAAAATTAAGGCCCACCCCCACCGAAAAACCCTCTCGAAACACGCCTCGGTACCTTGTAAGCCGTGGCGTCCACGATGAAGTCCCAGCTTTCCATGCACAAGCTCAGCCGGCAGAAATCTCCGAATAGTTCCGCGACCTCCCCCCCCTCCTCAGCGTAGGCCAACACCCCCTCGTTGTCGTCGCCGGATCGAGAGGCCGGCCCCTCCAGGGGCACCACGTACCTGTTTCCGATCCCGTACCAGCCATAGAAATCGGCGATAGGCACCAGGACACTACATACAGCGCTCGTTGGAAATACGCACGGGGGGGGAGGGGGGGCAGGTGAAATCATTACATTTTTTGCTGTAGGCGGTAATAAGGCGCGACCTCAAAGCAATCTTGTTGAGTTGAGTTGGGTTGGGTTGGGTTGGGTTGGGTTGGGTTGGGTTGGGTTGGGTTGGGTTGGGTTGGGTATATATTTTCCCTTTTTCTCACTTGAGAGGCGCCTCCCCCCGACATACAACATGTTTCTCGGTGAGGTATTAAGCTCCTCAAGCCAGGATCCCTCAGGAAATTCCAGGCGCACCCCTCGGCGTACGGCTTGAAACGGTCCGCGATTCCACGGTCTCGTACATAGATATGAAGTATAACAACAAACTTGACACACTTTAATCAGTATAATAACACCTTTTTTCTGCGGCTCCTCACTTGAGGAGAGCTCTATGCCCCACCCATTGGCGTAAACTGGAAGTGCAACCCGACGATCAAACCCACGGCCTAGGTAAAAGTTCATGTTGAAAAACGACCTTCATAATAATGACATTCCGACGATTTTGGGTTAAGGATCCCCCGTTCGTCATTTCAGAAAACGGTGCTGCCAAAAAAAGTGCTATTCATATTATTAACATGATCGTACCACGCTTCGATTGTCGGTAGTGTGACGGAGTTGCTGTCCTGGAGATAAAAAAGCACAACAAGGACTAATTTGAAGAAGAAGGTTTTGTCCCTGCCAGCGCCTACACCCCTGCGCCCCTCACCCTGGTACCGTCACACATGTAGTCACTCGATCGAGCGGCTCTGAGCCGCTGAGACATGATTCCCCGAAAGTGTCCCCCTTAGTGTAGAAGCTGTCATCTATATACAAGAGAGTGCGCACTTCTTGGTGCCGAAGTCTGCTTCACAAGTGCTTCTTAGTAGGATGCAGTTCGACCATCATGCGACTCGCCGGACATGTCACGGCGCGCTTCGCGCTTGGTGCACGCGGTTGCCTGTGCCTCGTCGGCGAAAACCCGACGTGCTCCGTCCCGGCATTGTAAGGATGCGAGGGTCCATGGTCATAATAGCTACGGTTATGCATGATAAGGAATACCCCCCCACGGCAGCGTTGGTCTCCCAAGAACAAAACATTAATGCACGAGAAGTCTCGAACTCCTGGAGTGTCCCCCAGGACGGTACGCACGTTCATTTATAGAACCATTTATTCTTCAATGTTTGCGAACGGTCAGCAATTACACCGCTTTTGTTTTATACCTCGTACGAGATAAAGCCATTCCTGGTGCTGTAGAGTGTACTGCTGCTGCAGTTCAGTACGCGGCAGCAATTAAAAATCTCCTATTTTGGCCGAGGCTCGCGGCTTATTGTGATGCCAACGTTGAGTACAGGCTCTTGAAGGGTATTTTTAAGGATTTTCAGTGGCATCCTTGCTGAGCACAAATGCTTCGTACGTAGCTGTAAATTCTTAAGTTGCATAAAAAACTCAGGCTGAAATTCTTCACGGCCAAATTCTTAACACATGTCGCGCACTGTAGGCATTGACCACGTGAGACGATATTGTCATACTGATGAGTGTCTCGGCAGGCCACGGGCTACCTTGCAGCACGTATGCATGTGCAGTTGCTACTGGACACATTCTACGATGGAGATTCACCGTTTCGTTTCTGAAGCTCCTCACTTAAGGAGCTCTATATATACCTCATCGAAAAAAATATTTAGAGCGAACTGAAGCTGCAATCCGATGAACAAACCCGTGGCCCATCTATACATAGAAATCATACTGAAAAAATAGAATGACATTCCGACGAGTTTTGGGTTAAGGAACCCCGTCATCCAGAAACGAAAACGACAAAAAGGGCTACCTCTATCTATCGTAGAACACGTCACCTGAACGTTGATCACGACGTTGATCACGAGAATAGCCCGCTACTTCTCAACAATGGCTCACCTCCAGACGAGGAGGTTGGAGAAGCAAACGAATATCACCATTTCCACAAACAAGTGAACGGAGCGCGAGTCCTCAAGAACGCTTGCTTGCAGCAGCTCCTGGACTGTTGCTAAGGTCACTTTAGAACGAGTGAAGGGCGAACCGAGCGGCGGGCAAGCAAAATACTACAGGTATGAAAGACAGTTTGCTGGTTTTGGTGCATGTGCTCGCCGGTTTCACTTGATGACCGCCAATTTGAGGTTTCCACATGACACCGTTCACAACAAGAAAAACACAGCAATCCCGTACATGTCTTCTTCATGGGAATGCTTCTGTGGATGATCGACGGGGTGAAGCTCATGCTGTCTATTGCTGGTTGGCAAACAACATATAGGGTGTTTGCGAGATACCAAATTTGTTGGGCAGGGCAACATAAAATATGACATGGACGATCGTCATATAACCCAAGGCCACAAACCAACCAAAGAAAAAGTAGAAAACATAGGATAAAAGCGCCGTTTTGGCCCCTTTTAGATTTTTTTTTCTTGTGTTGGGCTGGCCTTGGATTATGGCGTTCGTTCGTTTGTGCGTAGGTTTGTTCGTTTCATATTTATCTCGTTCGTTCGAACACGACGCACCTCCCGCAAACAGGAAGGGTATGATGACACGAACGATCTCCGGCCCAATGCCAAACACATCGCGCACTTGCACGAGCTTGAACATGGCGAAGATGGTGGGCATGACGCCCACAATGAGTGTCAGCTCAATCGTCCGCCTCTCGTTGAAGAAAAAGCAGCCGTACTGATCCCTGTCACTCCGCGAAACCCGGGAAAACGCGAGAGGGTCCGTCGGAGGATGAATCAACGCTTGCTCGACGGATCAAGATATGTAGCTTGGGATGCACAGAGCACTGGTCAGGCGTGAAATACAAGTCTCTACTTATCCCTCTTAGAACTGCACCCACGTGTTTGGGGACAAAAACACAACACCACTTGGAACTAGTGTGGGACTGTTTTCGCAGCTCGGAAAAAGGAACACACAACTTGGAATTAGTGTGGGACTGTTTTTTCGGAGCTCGGAAAAGGCCGCCAAATAACAGCAACCCCTTTTAGAGATCGCTGAAGCCAGATTACTCGTCCGTCGCCGCCACCGACCCAAAATAACGCACACAAGGTAACGGCAGTTACAGAGTTCCTGCGTGAGTCCCTTGAACGACAGCGCTATCTTTTCCAGGTGCTACGTTTTGACGGCATAGCCGCACACGATTGCCCCGGGTGTACACGCCTGGAACGGTGGGAACGCCCGACGTTTAGTAAAAATCACACAAACTCCAGGAGTGTAGTGCGCTCTAGGGGAGAGCCGCGCGACGGGTGGCCGCCAGCGGACTTTGCGTCAGGGGACCGCCGCTCTAAGCGACCGACAGGCGCGTGCTGCGATAGAGGTAGCATGTTTTGGCCTTTTTGGTTTCTGAGCGACGGAGAGCTCCTTAACCCAAAATTATCGGGATTTTGTCGTTTTTCTCCCAAAACTTCGTTGTTTACCTACAGTAAGCCATTGGTTTTTTCGTCGGGGAGCACTTTTAGTTTTGCCCAAATCACTTGCTAATAGTATAGAGCTCCTTAAGTGAGAGGAGCCCCAGAAAACGAACGGTGTTATTATACTGATTAAAGTAGCATGCGTCGCCAACGGAATGTGCGCTGGAGGATCACCGCGCTAGGGGACCGCCAACAACGTAATTTGGGCACCGGGACCGCCGAGGTGGGGGACAGCTACAGCGAAACGTCACCTGAAAAAGTTTTTGTACAAGTAGCCTCGCGACATGCATGTCGTGGTATACTAGATTTGTGGCATCACACAACGTTCTCAAACACAGGTTTCGACAAAATCCGCGATCTCTCAGCTCAACGATAGTCATAAAATATAATAAGAAGCCAAATAGTTTTTGTACCTGGAGTAGCGTTCCGGCAAGTTGTACAGTACGATCAGCGCAGCAATGGTAACCGTAGTCCCTATCGCCAACGACATCCTCAAGATGTTCGTCCTCTTGACGTAGTGCGCGTACTTGAGGCGGTAATGCGTGTTGTACGCGATCACGAGTCGCATGGCGCGGAGGCAGTACGGCATCATGCAGACCGCAATCCCTGTAGGGGCAAAGGGGCGAAGGGACGAGGAGCTCAGGGGAAAAGGAAAAATCAGGGCCACTACCCGAGCACGTGAAATCATTTCATAATTGAGGAGAGTTACGTATGTATGGATATATAATAATTTAGTATTGCATTTACCTTCCGATACACAGGCATTAGCGCGCGGATGGGGGGGGCGTGAAGTTTAATTTATCCAGATACTAATTCAACACAGCCATTGATTTCCGCCTTCGAGGGAGGCATCCCGGGATATCGCGGGGACCCACTTCAGCGCACGTATCTTGGTCTGGCAAGACGCCGCACTAAGGAGGGACCACGACTGCCCCATACGAAAATAATTAATGTCATGCGGGGGTGGTAAAATTTGATGAATAAATAGTCATTCAAGACATTAATTAATTCCCGTGTGTGGAGGGAGACGATACACACGCTGCACGGTCTAAACGCGAGGGCACGTCGTTGCTCTGAGTTCACGCCGGCTGCGTCTTCAAAATGTTGTAACGTCGCATTGGTCTTGATTCCTTTCTTGAACTTACACAAAAACAATCGCGCACAAATTCCAAGCGGTTCGTCCACCTCAGAAACGCGGGTGCGCTTCTAAACGGGTTAAGCCGGGTTGGCCATCTTTCCTGTCACCCGTTATCTTCTTCCGTGCTCATCTAAACGTACGTGTATAGATAGGGAATCAAACCTGCCACGGATAGAGATGACGACACCGTTACCCCTCACGACTACAGTACTACCGAGACTGTGCACTTTGTGATGGCCTAGCTTGCGTGCATGACCACTGACCAGCGCGCTAGATTTTCAGCTACTACGTAGGGCGCTGCCACAGACCTGCTCATTTGTAAGACACCTCCTTTTTATTTCGCGTGGTCATGGATGTACGCCTGACGGTGAGGTTTCCATTCCGAGTCATAGAAACGCTGGCGGTACTTACAGTATTGTCAATTGCAACGAGTCCGAAATATGTGTATGCACGTTATTTTTTAACTGTGGCATTTCCAACCATCGACACCCAGCACACTCCAGTAGTGAGTCATCCCACGGTAGGGTTTGCACTTTTTGGGTCCAACGTTTCTAATCGGTCGAGCTCCTCAAGCGAGGAACTACCGATCTATGGGCTATGGCCAGTAAAGAGAGTCATAGACCATAGCTACCGGTTAGTAAAATAATGTTATGGGTATTGTTTTTAGGACTACTGTTTGTTGCGCATGGAACAGTTGGTCGGGTTGTGCGAGCGAAAGCCTACAAAGTCATGATCCGGGTGATATATTTGAGCTTCTCATTCATGTTATTACGGGGGACCATAGTAAATAGGACCTACGGCACATACAAAAACCTATATATATCCCTATTTTTACGTACAATATTTGGTCCTATTTACTATGGTCCCCCGTAATAGGAGCTCAAAAACTTCTGCTGCACCCCTGCCCCTGCCGTGGGATAACTCTACTGTAGTGTCCGTGAATTTTCTTCAGCCTAGAGATACGTCAGCTCTGTGGTAACAAACTGCAGTGCAATATCGAGATAATGCATTGCAAAACAAAGAGCTTAGTCTATACAATGGATGCGGGAAGCATATCACATGTATGTATGCACAAACCCGACAAATAACGCGAGAAATGGATAAAAGATAAACGTTTTCTCGTAGAGTGTGTACATAATACGGCGAGCTCTCATATGCCAAGAAAGCATGCGCAAAATGCGCAAAATGGTGCACTGGTAATGCATACCAAGAAAACAAGCAAAGGCCTAGCCTCCCGAATCAAAACAGAGTGGTGGAGCATTCACAGAGCAGAGGCAGGACGCCAAAAACACGACGAAACCAGGGAGGTACTGTAGATGTACTTACAGAAGAAGGACACCAAAAACATGAAGCAGGCAGAGAGGTGTACTGTAGGTATACAGTACGAGACACCCAATAAGGAACAGAAATATTGATCCAGGCTGATTTTCTTATTTTGGACGGGGGGTATTGTACACTAACTTCAGCATAAAGGCTCCCGAATTTCTTATTTTCTTGTGAATCTCAGCCTGCGTTTCTTGCTAGCCTGTTTCTTAGTAGGTGTTCTGTACTGTAACCACGTAGGTAGGACACTGAAAACATGACGAACGCAGAGAACAGAGACTGTAGGCGTGCTCATAGAGGTACAGTAGTACACCAAAAGTATGACCACAGCAGAGATGTCGGTGTACTCATAGATACATGTAGGACACCAAAACCCTGACGACGAAAGCAAAGAGGCATCATACGTGTACCGTACTCACATATGTAGGACACCAAAAACATGACGAAGCAGGGCAATCCCTCGCCGTAGAACAGCAAGATCCAGTGCAGAAAGATGGCTAACAGGAACAGGAGGGTCGACGTTGCGCATATCCCGACGAGGACGGGTGCCCTCGCCGAAATCCTAAACGTTTGCCGAAGGATCCATAATTGGCTGAGCAGTCCTACCCACACGCACGCGAAAAGGACAGCCGTTACAATCAGGGCTATCGAACCCACACTCATTGGTGTGTCCCGGCCCCGGTGCTCATTGGTGTATGCCTGCCCCGGTGGGCGCCATGTGCCCCTCGTAAACTGAGCCTCGACACGGCGCGCATCTGTGGTTGGTAGCCAGGGACACGAGTCGTGGCTATCATACGAGTATTTAGTTGACAGCCGTGAAAACAACGATGCGTAGACTACACAATTAAAAGCATACCCGTGCGAAATAAAGATATGACGGTTACACTTTTTTGTGCAAGGAGTTTGGTTTCGTTGTGACCGACGGAATACCCATGGTTCCCTACCGACGTACTACCTGGTAGTGCTGAAAGCGCCAGAGACAGAGGAAATAATGGCCATCCACAGTCCTGTCCTCGGCTCCACGCGCATGGGCATATACGTGAGTATGCCAGCGGACGGCACGGCTGTTGATTGGCCTAGAGGCTCGTTGGACTGATAAAAAGCTATTCTCCTCGTATCTTTTCAATTTTTCGCTTGCATCTTCTTTTTTACCAGGTACTTCATTCGCCACGAGTACACGCAACGCAACATACGGGCACGGTACCACTCCGGAAGAAAATGTAAGGGCAGTTTGGGTTTTCATATTCACACACCAACGGTCCTCACATAAGTTGACCTTATTATGTCGGTGGCTTATGGCCCGGCTGCTGCAACAACAGCAGATAGCATACGTATCCGTATCATACATACAGCTGCAGTGTATTTTTATTTTATTTTTGTAGTATATACCACCCTGTTGACCTTGGTACTACAGTTGCTAGCACTAAGGGGAGCGGCCGACCTACAAAGATCGGTTTCGACCCAATTTTTCGATCTCACAGCTGAAGTGTATTTTAATTTTTTATAAAAATATACCACTATTTGTTTTTGTTTCGGGCGACATATAAACGATATCCTCAAATACCTAGTACCTGCTATATGGAGCCTGGGACCAACAACTACGGGTAACTGATAGTGTTGGGGGCTGGTATTGGTTGTGCCGGTGGTGCTTGCGACCGCGGAAACTGTTGCTGCCGCGATGGTGTTAAATACAGCGGCTGGTGCTGCTGATGCTGCTAAATATAGCGGCTGGTGCTGCTAGTGCTGCTAGTGCTGCTAGTGCTCCTGGTGCTGCGGCTGCTGTATACTCGTAAGAAGGCGCTCGGGCGGGACGCGCCTAGGAGCCGAGAAAGAGCGGAGAGGCGGGTAGGATTTAGTTGCGGTGGCGGGGGGGAGGTACTCATTTGTTGCTTGCATGAGGCATTTGGCCATTGACAGCACATACGTTTCGAGACGGAGAGGGGGAGGGGGGGGGGGGCTTCGGTCAAGACGGGTGGAGGAGGGTACATGTCGCGTGAAGAGAAGACGTCGTGGCACACATGGAGTAGTTGGAAATCATGGCGTATTCGGCAGAAGGGCGCCAGTGTGGAGCGCGTACAAAGGGGCAGGTATACGGGCATCGGCAATGTGGAGGGGGCCTAGGGAAAACGAGTGGGCGAGCGAAACTCCGGGGTTTCAAGATGCCCGTCGTGCCGTGAGCTGCGTTGTTCGCACCTGGCTGTTGAGGGCGTCTACACCGGCAAATAGTCAAAACAAGAGCAAGGAGATCCTTGCTAGTGTCCAGATTGGGTTTACCTCCTCTTTTTCCTCCTGTCACCGTACCAGGCTCTCGGGACTCGAGAGCGGTAGAGCTGTGTTCAATACCGCTAACCCCTGCCCCCGGGAGAAGCCGTTAGCTAGCAACACGAAGAGCGCAGCGACCGCATGGAAGTTGACCCTGTTCGGGCGCAGGCGCCGCAGGAGACTGGCATGCCGCGTTGGGGGCGAGATTAAGCGGGGGGAGAGCGGGACACGCCCCACGTTGATGGCGGTATTACGCCAGGAAGAAGTCCCGATGAGGAATCGACAGCATTCATATCGATCACCAGGTAAGGTACAACGAGCCATGGCCGACGAGGTGGCGTGACGAGCGCTGGTGTGGAGGACCGTTTCCCTAGGAGGCCGAGGGCGTGCACCCGGATATGGTCCAGGACGGGGGAGCGAGTCTCGTAAGGGACAAGGAGAGAGTAGCGAGCCACCAGTCAGCCATACGTCGCCCCGCCTACGTTGTCTGGCATTTCGAGCGGCCACACCAGTCGACAAGGGTCTGGTGGAGGCTATCGGTCCCTCGACAAACGATGCCAGCCGGGGGATGAGGGGAGGAATCCACCAAGCCCGCATGGTGAGCAAGAGGGAGATGCGCAGCATATCGCACGGAGTGATGAGGGAGACCGTCTGTTCGTACATTCATCCTGCCCGTGCGATGTGCACCGCCGTTAAACTCTCGGTTTTGTTGAGGACGTAACCCCCGAAGCCATGTCCGATGGGGCACGCCAAGTCCCATGCCTGAATTCGGCTCTTCAGAATTACAACAGGTGGATTTACACCCCCTTCTTCAACTGATTCGTAATGAGCGCTTCTTGCAGATGGTCTCGGCTGCCTCACAGAATATGCAGGGTTCTTGAACGATCTAATACTTCGTCGACTATTTTCAACAACGTTTTAGCATACCGGGAATAGCTACAGAACATTTGGCAACGTGTCGAGGTAGGCTACGTTTTTGCATGATCTACAGTAGTTCGAAAACGTGCCCAGACGCATGGCCGACATCAGCAAAAAAACACCATAGATGATCAAAGCAAAACAACAAAACATAGAAATATAATCGAAGTCGTATCTGGAGTATGTGTGGACGATCTGGAGTCGAACGAAAAGGCATGCCTGGCAAAGTGAACGTACTTTAAGTACCCATAGCCGTCCTCAGTGCAGGATACCTTGTGCCGCGATCAACTGTGATACCTGATACCTATTTGACGAGGAAGCGTTAGCTAGCTTGGCGTCCGAGGCAGTGAAATACTATAGACCACTGCGATTAGGGTGGCCCTGCTGTGTACTACTACCCATTCCAATATCGTTCACAAATGGGTCGGAACACAGGTTTAAGCACAGTCATGCCCAGAAAGAAAAAAAGGTTCACGGCGTTTCACCTATTTGTTTTTTTGTTCAAGCTCACTAATTGTCACGCTGCCTCCTATATTTTTACACCTAGTGATGCGTGATGTAGCCTTCGTGCCTCCTGCTCTGTCTCGAAGAAAGGGTTGCGTGGTCAATGCTCAAACGGCTAAGGCAAAAACAAAATGAGTACCCCCTCCCCTGTCATCCTTCGGTATCCGGTATATCTACGACTTGGTTAGAGCCCACGGCATTCTCGTTGAGGAGACAGGCAAATAGCTGAAATAAGAAAGGCATCACCGCTTGCCGCTACTGCTGCTACACACTTTGCTGTCTGTACCTGCCGATAGAGTGGACGTCAAGGAAACGACCTATACCGCCCCCATGTGTTCTGCTGCTACGCGTTCTCGTCTCACTTAACGTTTTAATTTGTAATACAAGAACACTGGTGGCCTACACGTCGGTCGCGCGCGATTTCCAGTGATTGATGGCTTTCAACGCCATCGGTCCCGACCGTCATCTCTGCTCGTGGTGCGTTTGGATACACCCCGAGCACAACCAGAAAGGGAAAATGTTGCGATTCCCCTAGGAAAGTAATTTGCGTGCAGTTGGACGCGCTGTTTGCGTATAGGGTACGGCAGTCGTTGGCGCGGGGAGGAAAACTTTTATACGATACCTTCAACCTCTGTTTCTGTGTTCAACCTCCGCTACGGCTACTGCGTCGAGAATATTCTAGAACCGGCGTACGGAAAACATGCGTATCAAAGCCTTGACTGTGGTACTCCATTTAAGATATATAGCGAAGGAGACAGAGTAGTACCTGTCGTATTATACCCCTCGTGTGCAGGGCACTATGCTCCCCGTTCGGAGCCGCCAAAACATGTCGGTTTGGTTAAATATCCGGCAATAATGGATGCTTGGCTACCGTACGCATAGCGCTCCGATGTACCCGCGCCACGAAACGAAGAGAAACCTTGCGTTGAACTACCCCCGTCTTCGCGCTACACTAACGAGTCGTCAACACATAATGCGAATATTTACTACGAGACCAGGCGTAACATACGCCCACACCCTCTACAAAAGTAAGGACGTACTACGCAGATATCCTAATCTCGGTGCTCTCGCTTAGTGACGACGAGTCGCCGGTTGTGCTAGATGTCCTGGTGATACGGGTCCATCAGGTCCGGCATAATTGTTGGTTACACTTTAGGATGCTGTCCGTTGACGCCGAAACTTGCACCAGGTTTGTAAAAGTAAGCTGACGTTCCAACCCTATCGCGTTGAATGCGCTTTCAGCTTTGAAGTGCGAGAAGTTCGCGCACCCAAAACTTTCACACTTTATGTAGTGGCGCAAGTTGTATGTAACACTTCCGAGACGCTACTGTAATATATACCGAATGAATGCAGAGAGAAAAACATTTCGTGCCCACACGTTTCTGATTGGTCAATATTTTCGATGGATTGTTTATATATTGTTTATCTTTCGAATCGCGCTGTCGTTATCGTTCTTTCTGGGTCGTGGGAGAGAGAGATTTGTCCCCTTGGCCAGATACACCTATCGCAGCCTCCAGCAATCTCCTATGTATCTCGCCCACACATTTACCCTCTCTCTCTCCCTAATGCGATACCAGCCGGGTTCCTGACTTTTACCGCTTACAGCCGTCTGGGATGACCAAGCTTCTGACTAGTACCGTACCATTGGGCTCCTCTGATCTAGTTCAAACATAACACAAAACAAGAAAAACATGTATAATCTTGCCGAACCCCGGCTACCCGTACCGCCCCGCCTCCCCCCCCCCCCCCACCCTCTCGAAATAAAAATAGACGCGGTCGGGTGGGAACTAATAGGCTCATATGCCTGGCTTGGTTGGCCAATCAGCAACAATCTTATGTCTGTTCACGTTATCAGCAAGAACCCCAACTCGCTTGCGTTCAGCATGCGTTTGCTATCCTGCACACGACGAGTTCCACACGAGACTGACCGTGTGGTGCTCGTTCCTGACTGCCACCATATGCTGTGACCCAGATTCCCGACACAGTCATGCCTCATTCTCGCTAAACAATGAAACCTCCTTTTGCCCGTTACTTTTGTTTTCGTAAGTTTACAGACAAACCTATCCTTGGTCAACGATTTACTTGGTTGCTAGCGAGGATGCGCCCGCTGTACAGCTCTCTCTCTTCGGGGTATACAACCTATAGTGTTAAAAACGATTTCCTAGACGACTCAAATAGCCCGGTGGAAATGCTTGACCCCGTCGGCACCTTCTCTTGCCCCGTGCTCCGCGACAGTTGCATATCTGTCCAGTCGTGTCACGTATCAAATAGTTGGGCGAAGCGTAGAGAGGGTATCGGTGGGGGATCGGAGGTTGAAAAAACGGAGGGTAAGACGAATGGAGGAGTGGGCGGGGAAGAAATAGGGAGAGGGGGGGGTACGAGTGCGTGCTCTCGTGAAAGAAACGACACGGGCGGGAGGTGAGAAGCTCGCCTTGCTGTGGTTCCCTGCGATTCGCCGAGCAACAAATTGTCGTCGCGTACTGTACAGTCACACCGTCGAATGGTCGATCTCACTATTGACGCGAAGACAGAAAAACGCTCGGATGCGTTTCCCGAACGAGCATAACAACTACGTTTCGTGGCGAAGCGTAACGGCAGAACGTGTGACAGAACGTAACACCACGAAACCTGATGTTGGCATACGGACGTTCGGCCAGGAACCCTAACTCGTCGTTTTTTGTCAAGGTTTATCGTCACGAATCGTGACATCAATCCCTCCTTCGTGAATGTTCCACATCTCATTTTTCTTGAAACCGTTTGTTTTTGACAGTTTTTGCACGATTCGCAAAAGCTTCACGTTGGTTTGGTCGCGAGATCGTGACGTTCTTGTCGTCGTTCCTTAAAAAAACTACCTTAACATCAAACGTGGAGTTTTGTGGGGTTGAGCATGCCGGTCATTGCCTCCCCCCCGCGCGCGGGCGTACGAGCGTCATAGGACACTGTGGACATTCCTTCCTTCTCGACGAATAGTACGGCAGGGACAATACCTGGCTTTTCTGAGATCCCTCATTTGAGCAGCTCTCCACTTCCCCCACCCAAAAAACAAAAATATGACTTGGATTGGAGAAAAAGGAAAGCGAAACCACACGCACGTTACGAATACCGTAATGAATCAGACGTGGTGTTCCATCGATACTGGGTAGGTCCTCACTTGAGGAGTCTGCCTTGTTTTGGCCAAACTGTGCTACGAAACGCTATCGCATGCAGCGCGCGTTTTAACCCCACCCTTGTTCTGACGTTTCTTGCGCGATAGTTGCTTCATGGCTGGGGTAAGCTTGAACTTGGCCAATATGTTCTGTTCAAGCATCATCACGATTTCCTTCACGGCCGCGTCCAGAATGTCGCATCTCGTGTCCTCGCGAAGGCTTATGAACGAAGGTCTGCGACGTTTCGATGCGCGCGCGGTTGTAGCAAACAGAAGCATCACAATTTGGTTTTCGGCGGGGGGGGGGGGGGGGTTCGAAACATTTTCCTTCCTGGCCGCCGTCTGTCACAACGTAGACCTACAACGCCGAGACGGAGCATGTCGGGTGTTCATGGACCTGGCAGGCATCGCTTGTACCAAGTGCTATCACGGGGAAGGGGCTTTCTCATCGGGAGAGCTTGCAAAACACCAATTTAGGGCAACATTCCTCCCTGAGAGTGCGCTTTTCACGTCCTCTTGGGCGTGTCTCTCGCTCTCACCTTGTCTGGAACCGCAATAGACGCTTTTGCATCGTGCTGCCGAGGTTAATCCCCTGCGGAGACGTGGGCCGAAGGTATTGGTCCATGATGCGGATGAAACTCACAAACTGCTCGTGCGGGTTGTCCAGCCCCTGGACGGAGCGAGGATACGACAATGTGTGGGGGGCTTGTGTTTGTAGGAACGATGTTAGTGTTGAGTGCACAAAGTACAAGATATGCCTGTGTAACGGTCTGGGAATACGTAGCGACAACGAGGATGTTTTTCCTGGGGGCATCTCATACGCTTCGAGCAGGTGCCTCCAGTGTACTGTAGTGTACTCTGTTTTCTGTGAAAATACTCATCTATCCTTCATGTCGTGGCATCACGACCATCCAGCTATGAACCTGTCTTGACCTGCCCTACCAAACCAGCGAAGCACTTAACACGCTAGCGTGTAAGGTGCTTCATCCAAGCGCTATTAGACCGCTTTGCGGCTTTGTTGGTGCCAGTTAACTGGATTTGGTGCGTCCCCGGTAGAGAGCTTACTGAACATTGGTCCTTGGATTTGGGATTATGACCTTGAAGTTTTTTTGGTGTTTGCTATGCTAGGGTGCTTGGGTTGAAATATTGGCGGTGGTTGCTGGTTCGCGGAGATTCTGGTAGTGCTTCTTGTCTTTTAGGTGTGCGTGGCGGGGGGTGAGCCCTGGAGACCTATGTGAGCCTGCGAGATTCGTCAAACACGCTGTGAAGTCTTTTGTTGGCTATACATCGTGCTGGATAGTCACGTGACCAAGGTGGCTAGTGGGTGACTACGTGGGCTAGTGGATAGTTTTAAGCACCCGACAGTTTTAGGCGTACTGTGTAAGTCGATTTCACGAGCCTCGCTTGACAATACAGGGCATCGGTTTCACCACAAAAATATATATTCAAAATGCTGCCATGCTGGCATCGACCGTAAATACCCTCACTGGGCGCTGACGTATGGAGAGCCGCCATTCGGGTGTCCCCTTGATGTACTTGGGTTTCTCGTTCTGGCCGATACGTCGTTTATTAACACTGTTGCATCGCATAGTTGGTACACCGAGAAGCTGGACGGTACCTTGTAAGCCACGGTGTCCAGGATGAATTCCCAGCTTTCCACACACAAACTTTGTCTGCAGAAGTCTCCGAACAACTCTGCGATCTCCCCGCCCTCCTCAGCGTAATCTAAGACTCCTTCGTTGTTGATATCAGCGGATCGGGTTGTCAGCCCTTCCACCGGCACCACGTGCATCTTCCTGGCGCCACAGAAACCATGGTACTCGCCGACGGGGACCAGGACACTACCGCAATCGTTGGAAATTCGCGGGAGGGGTCAAAGTACGAGGGAACATATGTGAGTATAGTTCACACGCCGGACATATCAGATGCCTGTTCATGATACACGTATTTCAGGCCAGGGCAAGCATATCTCTGGTCTATATGATTAGCATGGCCTATCAATTATGTTGCCGGGTAACGACCGGATGACTTACCGTAGTCCATGTTTCCCGGGTTTTGGATCTGTACTGCAAAGATCCTGCGCATCCTATGAAAACGGCAGGTATGGGGTCTAGATGGTCTAGGTCATGGTCTGTTTGATGGGTGGTATTCGTTGATTTCCACGGCGAAGGCATGACGAACTCTCGGCTTTGTTCACGACGAAGACGGTCGTCGGGGAAGAAGTCTCATTGAGACTGCCGCAAACTACGCCTATGACTCGTTAACGCGGAGTATACGCGCTCGCGCGAAACGACGACGTAATACGACCGATCATCAACCGCGTAAAGCAAACCTCGATGAAGCAACTCTGTTGCAACAAGCGTCTTTCTCGAGCCGAAATACCACGTCTCGAAAACAGGACAACCGCTTTTTCGGATAAGCATGGTGTCAGCGTCGGTGAGGATGCTTGGACTACTTAATCACCAAGGGGCGTCGAGGAGATTATATGGAAGCAAACCCACCTATACCACTCACCACGGGTAAGGTAGAACTGGCGCCTCGTTTGGGGGGGAAATGTGAGGCACAACGATACCTCGAAACCGTCTTCGAGCAACGGTGACAGTTATCTGTGGCTGTCTGGAGTGATAAATTCACGACCTTGTACAACGCTTCGGTTGGACATTCCAGAAATAAATGGCGTTGGTGGTAACGGTGTTGTGCGGACGTCTGGAACATTATATTACAACAGCAAGGGTACGCAATCGTGCGTGAGGTCCAACGTGTTACAACAGGTTTAGGCAACAGGAGGTCAGAGCCGCGCTAAGGCGCGTTAAAACAAATGGGAAACAGGATAGCGGGCAACGCCCCTCCTCGCCGGTTGGCTAGCCAGGTGGTCATACTAAGATAATTATACGCGACACATGTGTGAAATAGAACCGCATATCTGGGGTGCGAAAGTGTAGAGGATTGTGCCAGAACAGCCGGAAAGGGAGCACACTAATGTATAGACACTTTGGCGGCTGTGAAAAGGATAGTGACGACAGCCGGACCGAGTGCTTCTCAATCATACGCACGGGCACCTCGAGCGGTACGGTGTCGGGGCATGCTGCTAGAACCGCTCGAAGTACGCCATCTTGCGGATACCTTTCTAGTTTGTCTGTGTGAGGGTCCTTCCACCCAGGAGCTCGTGGCGCCGACAATTTAATAAGTTTGGTACGTACCTCGGTACGGTAGCGAAGCCACGAAACAAGTGACGGCGTGTTCGAGGTGTGTACGAGATTATTCTCCCGAAATGCGCGCGTGACGATCGAACATTCTAGAGTGAATGTACAACACATGTCACGCTTGGCTCAAAGCGAGGCGAACGCCTATCGCTGAAAGAAGCACAAGACTAAGGTGACGGTAGGGGGGCTACCCCCCTTTTCTTCACCGAGTATAGATTACTCCTGCGATCGGCTCTGTACCTCGTTCAAAGCCAGACGTAAAACACATTGTTTTGGCGCAGCGCAGCAGAAACGGTTCAATCGCAGCGGTGTCTATCACGACGCCGAAAAGCACAATATTATTAGAAAGTAGGGTAGCCACTTCGCGAAAGCCCTGAACGCGTGCTACGATAGACTACTTACTATTAGTATAGCACGGTTTGGCTAAAACGGGTTCTGAATGACGTGGCCTCCTTAACCCAAAATTGTCGGAATTTTATTCTATGTTTCGGAAATACGTTGTGTTGATTCCCTGGGCTATGGTAGTATTCATCGGAGAGCTACTTTCACAAGCCGGACAGATAATCTATCCCTGCTCGATGATCTAGATATTTCAGGAAGATCCGTACGGTCTAGCTCATGTTGCCGGGTGGAATCCGTACGATCTGCATGCCCTGGCGCTTGCTTCCGGGGTTGGATCCGTACTCCACATGTACAGATCCTGCACAATATATCATAGCGGCAGCTACATAGTCTACTGTAGATGATCTAGACCATAATCTGTCCGAGGTGTGGTTACTTTTAATTATCTCTTATTCAGAGTTTTGGGTGAGGTGTAGAGCTCCTCAAGTGAGGAGCCACAGCAAACAATTGGTGCCCCCTTAATAGTACCGTAGCATGTGTCCCCCACCGAAGCCTTGGTCAGAATATTCTCGGCTCTTGATATGCTGCACACACGCCAAATAAACGGTGTGATTGATCGGCACATTTCAGTGCCCCACAAAAGCACTTGGAGCTCTACCGCTACTACCACGTTTCTTTTGCGACGTCGCACACGGCAGCCGTTCGGCCATCTTGCGCCTGTCACGCGCACGGCTCGTGAGGTAAGAAACCGAGCGACAGATTCGCCCCCAACAGCACAAAACTTACCACCACTCACCTCCAAACGAGCAAGTTGGTGAAGCAAACGACCACCACCATCTCCATACACAAGTGAATGCCGCGCGAGCCCTCAAGAAAGCCTGCGTTTAGCAATTCCTGAACTGTAGATTTGATCACTTTTAGCCAACGGTTCAAGGGCGAACGAAACGGCGGGCAGGAAAATCGAGAATAATCATACGTTAGCCGGGTAGACGCATCCATGTTTCAACCTTTTTGACATGATGACTGCCAATGACTGTCGGTAGAGATGTTGATGTTCCCACATGCCGCTATTCACCTCAGAGCATGGACCTTATGACAGTGCTGTAGACTGGTATTCTTGACTGGTATTGCTGTCTAGACTGCAATACTTGCGACAGGCACGAGGCAAACCTTTCGAGGCACAGACTGGAAGGTGACGCGTAGGACCGTATGCTGCTCTTCTCGTGATCATTTGGTTCGGCATCGATCGTAACTATCCAACGCGACCAGTGGGATCGATCTGATGCAAGTTTCTTTGTTCCATCAACGGTGCATCATAGTTAAGAACTTTCCTTTTTGTACTCACGACGTACCTCCCCCGATCATGATGGGTACCGTCACGTTGACGATCTCCGGCCCAATGCCAAACACATCATGTCCTTTCATGAGCTTGCACATGACAAATACGGTCGGTATGACACCTAGAATGAGTGTCAGCTCAATGGCCCGTCTCTCGTTGAAGAAATAGCAGCCGTATTTGTCCCTGTCCTCCGCAGCCAGGCAAAGCAAAGGTCGGTTATCAGAATAGCAGGGTTTTGGTGATGGTTCGCAAAAAACATGTCGGGACGTGCAAGCATTGGTCGTTCATTCGTGATTTTGTTTTCGAGGCGTGGTTGTATCGTTTTCCCCGGCATGTGGACGTGGGCAACAACGGAGAGCGCCCATAATATTCGCCACAACCACACACCATCCAAGCAGTTTTACCTGGAGTAGCGTTCCGGCATGTGGTACAAGACGCAGAAGGCGCCTATTGCGATCGCAGTCCCTGCCACCATAGATACCTTCACGAGATTTCTCTTTTGGACGTATTGGGCGTACTTCAGCCGGTACTCCGTGTTGTAGAAAACCACGAGCCGAACCGCACGAAGGCAGTACGGCAGCATACAGGCCGCAATCCCTTGAGGCGAAGAAAGGGGGAAAGGGCAACGGCGAGACAGAGAATCCAGGACCTCCTGAGCGCGCGCATGGTATGATATGTGTTTGAGGGTAGTTCGATACGACAGTACACGCCCCATGATGCGCAAGTGTGGTTACGCCGTTACCCAGAATGCCCCTGAGTTGCTTCCTTGTATAGGAAAATGTCTTAGATCGGGTGTCGCGCACACAGACAGAGACCACGACCTTGCGATAGGGTCCGATTTGTGCGACTGTGGACACATGATACGGCAGAGGTGCACCAACTTTATCATGAGGCTCCTAGCCTATGAAGCTCCATGCTTCACCCAAAAAAAGGTCTTTCGTACGCATGCGTATTGATATATAGCACTGACTGGTTGGTTGTTTCGTTGATCTTTTTCGCCATAACCCCCCTGTGGGCGAGCTCACGTATGTATTCGCTCACTACGTGTACTGTTATATGTCGTTGGATATATTTACCGGTAGACGAAGTAATTGCCTCCGTAGATGTAGTCACCGGCAGGTCACGGTTTGTTGTAGAGATAATTAGGCAAGTTTATATCGGCGTCAAGGGTTTTGGAATACGGGTGCATAAACAGGCGCCCTTCATCCCCCACCGCTGGGAGCAGGCATCACGAGTAGGTTAGCAAGACCGAGCCAAGCAACAAGCGACTCGCGGTTCTTACTGGGAGCGTCAGCAGATTGAGGTAGTCACTGGGTTGGCCAACCCAGCCAGAACGTGCCTCTCATTATTTTATTTTATTCACTCAGATCGGATGCGTACTTTTGATTTTTTTCGTACGTAGCATTGTGTGGCTTGCCTTTACCTCGCTACACCCCCCCCTGCTGGCGAGCCTACGTAACTCATTACGTACGTATATTTCTTCCTTGCTTCATTTTTTACCAGAGATACAGCCACGGCTCCGCCCGTGGCTGTAGATTCACGTTGCCCAAAGGGATATTATAGGGTACGGCATAGTATTAGTACTCGTCGTAGTAGTAGTGTGCTGTTATGTACCAGTTTATAACAAAACTGTACGGATCATTGAGGTATAAACGTAAAGTCCAAACGGCTCTTATATTTTCGTCCGTAGTCACCGAGTGGTAGCATTATAAATAGTAATAGTAGTAGTTATGTACATGGCATGGAATGCATAGCAGCAGTAGTACACGTGTATAATAATACCCCGCCACGGGGAAACATTCGTCCCATTGCCTACTACTACTATAATGCCACTGATACTACGGCAGCATAAACTACACCTTATTGCTACTAATTAGTCGCGAGCTGGGGATATTGAACATTTCACAGTCCCCAGTGCGCAGGTCTAACGTACTCCGGCCAATCGCCAATCAACGGTTGGGGTGGGGTTTCCACACCGTGCGAGGCAGTGATCCGGGGATGGGACCTTATCCTCCTCGGTTGCGGCGGGACCTCGACGTTGGCTCGAGGGGCAAGTCTTCCCGCGCGCCGTCTCAAGCCAATCAGCGATCAGCCGACGGGCATGGCGTTTCCACACCGTGCCGGGCAGTATCGACGCGGGGGATCACCGTTTTCGTCTCCAGGTTGTTGGATTTGCGGATGTAGGGATATCTTTATGATCCGCGGATGTAACCTTATCGTCCCCGTGTGCGGCGGCACATTGACGTTGTCCCGGGGGGCAACTCTCCCCGCGCGCTGGCTCTATGAGCCCCAACCAATCAGCGATCAGCCCATGGGGGTGGGGTTTCCACACCGTGCGGGGTTTACACACCGTGCGGGACGTATCGACCGGGGGGGACCACGGTCTTTGTCCCCGGGTTGTTGGAGTTGTAGATGTATGGAAGGATTGCTGATCCGAGGATAGGACCTTATCCTCTCCGGGTACGGCGGGACCTCGACGTTGGCCCGAGGGGAAGCTCTTCCCGCGTGCTGGCTCTATGAGCCCCAGCCAATCAGCGAACAGCCTATGAGGTTTACTCATTTCTTGCATAGCCGTGGTCATTAGACTATTGACCCTCGCACCCCTACATTGCCGGGACGGAGCACGTCGGGTTTTCACCGACCAGGCAGACATCGCGTGCGCCAAGCGCGAAGCGCCATGAAGTGTTCGGCGAGTCACATGATGGGTGAGCTGCATCCTACTAAGAACCACTTGAAACCCGGAATTCGGCACCCCGTGCGTACTTTCTTGCATCTGGATGACAGCTTCGAATTTATTAATATGTTTTCTGGTGTGGTCACTTCCAGAGACAGCAGTTGGGACACCATGTAACTGCCTGGTGGGTGCCGTACCATATACACACTGCGTGATGTCACCCCCCTTGCGCGGAGTTAGGGCTCTCTACTCCGCACAAAATAACCTAACTCGACCATCATCTCGGTTACCGCCAAAAAAGAAAAAACGAGAAAACAAAGACGGCCTCCTCGTGGTCTAGCTCGTGTAGTGAGAGGCGTGTTTTACAGCGTCGTTGCCAACCGACACCTACCTCAGCAGCGCAGCAGCAACAGCAGCAGCGCGAGGGGGGAGGGGTGGGGCAGCATGTGAGGGTGGTGCTTACACACCGTGCGGGGCGGTATCGACCCAGGGGATCACTGTTTTTGGCCCCGGGCTGTTAAAGGTGTGGATGGATGGAAGGGTTTCTGATCCGGGGATGGAACCTTATCCTCCCCGGGTTCGGCGGGGCCTCAACGTTGTCCTGAGGGGTAGCTGTCCCCGTGCGCTGGCCCTACGAGCCCCAGCCAATCAGCGATCAGAATATGGGTATGGGTTTTCCATACCGTGCGGGGCGATATCGACCCGGGGGATCACTCTTTTCGTCCCCGGATTGT
>JBBMKB010102372.1:0-10266 GCA_037833945.1 Alaria marginata | reverse complement strand
ACCCGTGAGATTTTAAAACATACTGACCCGACCCGACCCGACCCGTGACATTTTGAAGCTCCCTTGACCCGACCAGCGGGTCGGGTCATGACCCGTGAACAGCCCTGAAAAATACCATCCCAGGCTAGGTTTCATATTTGGGAGAGGGTGCGTTCTACATATGAATATATAAAATTTAGAATAACAGCTCCCAGATTTCTTGTTACGCTGTAAATCTCAGCCTGTTTTCTTATTACCCTGTTTTCTTATTACCCTGTTTCTTATGTTGTATCCTGCACGAATTAATACTTCAAGTAGAAAATTACCTCTTTACCCTTCACGAGAAGTCCAAAGAAAAAGCCAGCAGTCGGCGATGAATGTCAGACGTCGAATCCACGGGAATCTCGCAGCTTCCACGGGAATCTCGCAGCTTGCAATAGCAGCGACACCTTGGCAACACCAGTACGTAATATATGGTCCATCCACGACAATTTTTCAAATAGCGCTTGTAGTTATGACTATCGAAAAAATACTTTTTCGTAGATGATACAACCGTCTTGGTGACCGTGAAGACAAGGGGAATCGATTCTGGGCGTAACCGTTTTTTTAACCAACACTAAATTCAAGTAGTTAGAGGAATACCCATCAAGAAAAAAATATTCTCAAGACTGGCAAAAATCAGCCAAAATCGGTCAATATCTGTTGAATGATGAACATCTCACGCAATATCGGGTTTTTTTTTTGAAGACCAAATTCAAAAAAACAAAAAAAACCCTGAGCGTGCATGAATACGATAAAGCGTTTGACGTAGTCTTTAATAAAATCGTAAACACAAATATCCTGCATAAACTGGAACAAAACGACTTTCAAGATCCATACTTTTGCCCATATCTCCGTCATTTTGTCCATATTTTTTTAATGCAAAAAAAGCCCTGCTTTTACGATGCCACGATTTCTCGAAATCCGTCGTTTTTTAGAATGTTTGCGTAGAAACCACAATAATGTCAATATAAACTGGAACCAGATTTTCATGTTTTTTGGATAACAAAGCTTCAAAAATATGTTTTAGAACAAAAAAAAATGTGTGACCACATCTGCGCCTGGCGATACACGATTTAAGTTTTAACGGTGTCTTTGGCGTTTTGAAAACCCTGATTAAACGTGAGCAACATGTACCTTAGTGTTGGGGGATTTTTGGAAATTTTGAGGCGGACTGACTACTACTGTAGTCTATATAATTAAGAGAAAGGTATAACATCAGCCGTCCACGTGTAGTCAACAAACTGAGGGTTTATTTCCGGATATGATATCAGAAAAGTACTGGTACCTCTCTACGAGACGTGCCAACAAAAATGTTGCAGTCGGCGACGAGTGCTATTAGTAGACGTTAAATCCACCTGTCTCACCAAATAATCTGTACCAGTACCTGGTAAGTACGAGCACATCGTGACGATGAGATGATTGGCATCATCACAGCGGGTGTCCACAAGTACCCATCGAAAGTCTACCGCTGTCGTTAGGGCCGGGCCGTGTGCTATCATAGCCGGGCCTTGACGGGTAGTCACCAGTTGGGCGGGAGAGTAAAAGCCAACTGACAGATTTAAGACTATTACTATAAACATTATTCTTGAAGCATGAACACACATGATTAGATACATTTCATAGCAACAAACGCGCTGAAGCGAGACAGAACGATGCAAAGGCGGAGAATTCCGCAGATTACAAATTGCAAATTACAAATTACCGCACGCAGCTACCGGTATATGATAGTCTAAATTAATATTAATAACTGCAATGCCCATGTAGCCAACTACTACCAGGTACGTAATAACTATTGACGGGGGACCATAGTAAATAGGACCTACGGTACACACAAAAACCTATATATTTAACTATTTTTACTAACAATATTTGGTCCTGTTTACTATTAATAGGTCCCTCGTAATAGTTACTTTTTGGATGGCGGAGCAAAAGCCACTCACAGCCTTAGCTATTAATAGCTGTCATGCAGAGACATACCAGGTAATGTTTAGACATCATGTATAGACAAGTACATGTACAGCAAGTAGATGGTGTTGTTCATGTGGGGCTCGGATGGCTGACTCGCATGGGACCGAAAGCCTAAACAAACACTCTGGTTTAATGTCTAACGATACCTGGTACTCTGCAGAAACCTGCTGGTGCTGTTCATAAGACTGCATCAGAAGCACGGCTTTCTTTCTGAAACGATGACATGACTCCTTGCCTTTTATGCTTCAGCCAGTATCATACCAGGTACATATTAATACCACAGCACCACAGCAGTGCGACTATTATACGGACTTGTTATGGGTACAGCACTACAGGACACCTTCTAAGAAATAGAAACACCGACCCAGGCTGGATTTCTTATTTGGGAGAGGGTGTTTCTACACAAATTTCAGTACAACGGCTATCGAGTTTCTTAAATTCCTGTGAACATCAGCCTGCATTTAATGTTGCCGTACGATGTTTCTTATTATTATTAGGCAGGTGTCCGGTATGATACTCCCTTTGTAAATCTACCAGGTTGCCTGCCGACGGCTGATGTTATACTTTTTTCTAAATTATTATGATGCTTGCCCTCCGACAATGTGTATTATGATGCTTGCCTGCCATATTCATATGCATACCACTACGAGTGCAGACTGCAAAAATGGACATATATTTATCATAAAAAGGATCATTTCATGCGGAAACGCGCGCCAACCGCCAATATTATACCTGGTACTGCTGCTACTGTATACTATTAGTAAGTACTGCTTCTGTATACCTGGTGCTACTGTAAGTAGCAGCCCCCAACACGCAAAAAACGAGACGACACACAGGCAGGACACGGAGCTCTCCGTGGCTCCATGGTTTTCATCCCAATTCTGCATAATCGACAATCTACAGATAAACTGCTGCTGCTGCTGCTGCTGCTGCTGCTGCTGCTGCTGCCGCTGCTGCTGCTGCTGCTGCTGCTGCCGCTGCTGCTGCAGACTAACTACCCATTGAACGAAACCCGCGACATTTTTGACAATTTTGAGTGCTGGACAGTGCTGGGCTGGAAGAGCTTGCTTCCAACATACCTGGTATTCGTAAATTGTTGTATAATACCTGGTAGTACCTTGTACGCTCTTTCGGGGTGGGCGAATAAATTGAAAAAAAATGACTGAATTATAAAGAGGTCAAACGATGTATAATAGAAACAGGTCATACGATTGCAACGTATATGAAACAAACAGAGAGAGACGGCGTGAAATCCAGACCGGATTGATAATTCACGAGCTAGCATGGACGCACCACGCCGACAAACATGCACACAGTCAGTGCTCAAGAGATCGCCAGTCCTCGAGCGGGGGGAGAGGGGGGATCTCTCTGAGAGAGGATCAGCTTAGAACCGATCGTACTCGTACGAACATCGTGGAGTCTCCACCTCAATATCACGTCTCCGAAAGGGTAGGTTTAGGTTTTGATAAAAACGCAAACCAACTGTCAAAAGTCTCGCGCTCCTGTCTAAGGGTAGGGAAGCTACCACCCCGGGTGCTAAAGGCATCACCTCATCGCGGGAAACATTCGCTCCATGAAATGTTGCTATCATGAGGCATAGGGCACAGGTGACCTATACCGCAGTAGTCGTTGAAGGCACCAAGGCCCGACACACAGAAAGAGCGCCTAAAAAGCAGAGACATCATTTTGGGACTCACAGAGTAGCTCCACCCAGCGTTCTCCGACCTCGTGGGTGCAGCAGACGTACCCGCAGATTGCTAGCAGGCAGCCTTCCCTCCCCGTTCCACACATGCGCTGCCTCTCGGCGACGAGGTTTGTTTGTGTCGCCCCTGTGCTACCACACACCACCGAACGGCTTCACTTCGCTGCTGTTGTTTCTGAGTTTGCCTCCACTATGATGATGAGTTTTGTCCCCTGTTCCCGTAGTAGAAACGCCGCTTGCTGCTTTGGCATTAAATATTTCATCACTTTGGACAGTAAATTAAGGACCGATTTACATCTATATATATTACATAACGATCCTTATATTTAAATCTAAACCAATATTTATTTTGTAACCTACCAACAGCCATACGTACGTGAAAAGCTCGAAGCCCACTCTAAAACCAAGTGTAACTAATCTCCCCCTTGGAAAACATCCCGATATTTTTTTTGCCTCGAATGTTCATCGAGCCGCTTTTCGGAGCTTTATAATACCAGAGTGTAAACACATATCGATATACGCCGTGCTCGCCGCTTTGCTTTGCCCGCATGCCTTCACTGGGCGCACCGAATCTACAGCGAGAGAAAGGACGCTTCTTGTAAACGCGGCTCGCGTCCTGACCAAAGGGGTCCCCTAGGCGATGGCGGTGGGTGATATGATGTTGGATAAATGTGCTCCTGATGTATTTGCCTTTGGCCAGTTGGTATCTAATAGATCTCGTCGAGGAGGCAGGCGCTGGTCGTCGTTGCGACCATGCTAGGATGGCTATCCCAGCTCAAGATGTAATGAGATTCCACTCGGTGCTTACCAGAAGAGTGCAGCTCGAGTATCCCACAATTGCTCTAGCGAGCATCCCCGGCGTCAGTCAGTTGCCAGTGTGGTGGTTCTTCAAGTCTTTGGTTTTGATCGACCTATAATAGCATTCTCAACAAACACCAAGTAGTAAGTACGTTTACTCCGGCATCAGGGGAGACGCGACGGCCGCGGTGCATAGCAGCAAATCCTGCAATACAGGCACAATGCTGAAAATAGCCCACAGCAGTAGGTGGATGCATGCAATCCACATGCATCCACCTGGTGCCTAAAACTTCCTCCATTCCAATGGAACAAGCGCAGCAGGGGACGTTTTCGTTCGACTAGATTCTGCTCTTGAAAACGTTCAAAAGCACGTATCAATCGCTCTGTTCGTAAGTATAAGTAACAAATTGTATTAATATTAGTACCCAAACAGTCATTAAATTTACGACAATACTGGTAATAATGTATATTCGACCTGACCTGAACTCACCGTACGGTACTGTACGAGTGTATTCTGCTGTACCCGATGTTGGACGATAGCAGACTTTGCTCTTGAAAACCTAAACCTTCAAAATGTATGTTCATGCCGACCTGCATTCACCGTACGAGCTCGCACGGCGATATCCTTTATTTGTATTTGTTTATTTTATTTTATTTTTCCCTGCAAGTTGTCTGGGTTGCTGGCTTGTTTATGTATGCTCCGCTTTCGTATGCAGTGCGTTTGGCATTGCAAGGCCAAATCCCCTTACTGCTACATATCATGCCAGTATACAGTACAGGACACCCAATAAGAAACAGGCTAACAAGAAACGCAGGCTGGGATTCGCAGGAAAATAAGAAATCCGGGAGCCTTTATGCAAAAATTAGTGTAGAATACCCCCCCTCCTAAATAAGAAACTCAGCCTGGGTCAGTATCTCTGTTTGTTATTATTAATAGGTGTCCTGTACTGTATATTTGCGATTTATATCTCTGTCTCGTAGTTTGTGACCACAAGGTCTGTCTCTCTCTAGGATGAGACATCGGCACGGACTACTGCAGTGGGTGTGCTGGATGTTGATAAGCGGAGATAACAGTTTAACGTGAAGAGCACACACACACACACACACACGCACGCAGGATCTTGGAGAGTTTTCAGGCGGCGAGTCGGACGACTCCGGGTTCGAGGAGAGCGTTGATCCGAGCGACCGTAAAAAGGAGCAGCGCCTCGAGAATGACAAGTACGATATGGCGCTGGAGGTGAGCCCACTACAATGGGGGCCTCCCAATAGTGCCGGTTGAATAGTGCATCTGTTCTCTATAGTGCCGGTGATTTCGCTTGGCACGACTGGAACTCCCTACGATTGTAACTATCCTATTCCCTTTAGTGCCGGTGCCCTGAATAGTGCCGGTATATTGGGCTGGCACATACCGGCATTATTGGGTGCCCCCCACTCTAGTCGACAGTGACACTGGTCAAAGGTGAAAAGTGGCTTCACAAGAGACGGGAGGTGCGTTGTTGTTGGCCTGAAGTCGAGTTGCATATTACAATATTGTTGAGAGTTTGAATACGTCGTGTTAAATGCTGCGCAATACCCGAGCCCAGAGGAACATTGCGAGTGAATTTAGCGTCTCGAAAATGACAAGTTCTTGAAGTTCAGATCACCTGGTGATGACTGTGCTCGACTCAAGTCGTTTAGAGGAGGAGAGGTGATCTCAGACGCTGGCCGATTACGGGCTATGGAGGCTATCATAGCGCGCAGCTGTGGTTAGACAGCTCGTGCTGCACTGATGATGTAAGACGGTGGTATCTCAGTTGTTAAGTGGCGCTCTTCGGCCAAGAGATAATTTGTTACGGTCTTGAGCGCTGCTGCCCGCAATGCCCCAAGTCGGTCTTCCACGGCGTGTTCAGTTGACCTATCCACTTGCTGTTGTACGGCTTGTGCTAGCTCTTGAACCATTAGGTCGAACCTCTGTTTGGCCGCCCCCTCAATGCAATTCTCAAGGATCTGAGTATCGTCTTCATCATCTGACACCATTAGCTAAGATCCCCTCATAGCCTGGGCCAGGAGTTCTCGCCCCAGCTCTTCATTGGTGTGAGACATGATGAGCATGTGGTATCGAAGTACGCGCTGATGAAGATGATTAACCTGTCGAAGGCGTTGATGCTAGAGTGACCTGTGTAGTCGAGATCCAGGTCATGATCTTGGTTAAGGTATGGCGATGTCAATCCGTCGTTGAGTGGCTCCAATCAGCGCTTCGTGAAACCGTCGCCATTTTTGGCGGGAGAATTCCACGATCTGGCGCAGGGTTTCTTGGTCCGGAATTTTGGCGTGGTGCTTGGTTGCGCAGTCAGCTAGCATCTCATTAGTTGTCACATGGTAGATGATGATATTTCCGCTTTTGATCAACTCGCGCAGGAAAAAAAAGCGTAGTGCGATGTGTTTGGTCCGTGACGAGTACGTCGAGCTCCCGGCGTGTGCTCTGGTGCTATCACAGTTGATCGTTACTGAACCGAAGGAGGCGAATTTCAGCTCAATCATGAAATTTTGAGAGGTACACAGCTTCTTTTGTTCCGTGACTGATTTTCAAGTTCAGCCTCGGCTGTTGACTGCGCGGTTAAACTCTGAGTTTTGCTCTGAAGCTGGTGGGCGCCCCACCGAGGAGAAAGAGGTAGTCCGTGGTCGATCTCCTGTTATCCGGGTTTGCTGCGAACGAAGCGTCGGTGTAACCGTGCATGGCGAATTGCCCTTTCTTATAGACGATGGCCAGATCAGGTCTGGCGAGCCTTTTAGATGCCAAAGGAAGTGTTTGGCGGCGGTCATGTGCATCATCGATGGCTTGCTGCATGCCCTAGTGGGTTGGTTGACAGTATAGCAGATGTCATACCGCGTGATCTGCGCAAGGTAAAGTACCGAGCCCACGATTGCCTGGTAGAGTTTGACGCCCTGAGCTCCAAGTAGTTTTTCTTCAGGCTGTTCCTCGGACAGTTCAGGTTCGTATCCTGGTGTGTGGACGGAGTTGCAGTCCAGCATCCCGTACCGTTCCAGAATATTATGGACGTAATCCTTTTAGGAAATGGTCGAGGTGCCTTCATCGAAGTTTCTAGTAACACTCATCCCAAGGATGAGGCTAACTTCGCCCATGTCTATCATGGCGAAACGGTCCATGAGAGTTTTCTTTAACCGCTTGGCCACTCCAGGGTTGCTTCCACTGACAAGGATGTCGTCAACGTACAGCGCAAGAATGGCGAATGTGTCATCGCTCCCATGTGTGTAAACGCAAGGGTCCGACAATGTTGGTGTGAAGCCAATTTCCAGCAGTGCTAGGTCAATGGTGTCGTACCGCAGAGCAGGCGGTTGGGACAAGCCACAAAAACTGCGCTTGAGCTTCATTACCATGGGTTCTTCGGTCTTCAGATTTTTTGTGTCGTGTCCAGGGGCCGCCTTGACGAATACGTCGTCTTTAATCTTACCCTGGAGAAAGGCGACTTGTACGTCGACTTGGTAGCCGGGCCAGCCGCGCTGACACGCTATAGCTAGCAGCACTCGCTGACTGCCGATGCGACATACTGGTGCGAGCTTTTTGCCGTAGTCGATGCCGGCGTCTTGAGCGTATCCTTGTACCACCAGTTGCGCCTTGAATCGGCCGTCTGCCTTCTGGTTGAACACGAATCTCGAGCCGATGATCTTCTGCTCCTGAGGTACGCTGGTAATGGGTACCAAGCCATATACTTCATGCTCCGTTAGGCTGGTCATCTCTTTTTCTATTGCGCTCTGCCAGTCCTTGCCCTGTGGACATGGCCTCCGTGTAGCGGGTGGGGATCCGAATTTTTGTACTTGTACCTTCCCCCGAGAACCCTGTGTAGTCAGGGCTGCCTGTTACGTAGGCGAAAGCTGTGACGGAGGAAGGGTGTTGTTAGTTGTGAGCAAAATCCGAAGGCGGCCTACTGCGAACGCCAGCGAACTCAATTGCCGTAGCTGGCGGTCGCTAAGGACGCTTTCCGCGTTCTATTCATTGTTTGGGTTGCCTCGAGTGGAGGCACGGGTCGCACGCAACTCGTTTGCCGACGAGGGTGAAGTTCCAGGTGGTACAATGGGCACAACTTGAGATATGGATCACGTCGTGTTGATCGCTGCGCAAAACCCGAGGTCCGAGGAATATTGCGAGTGCATTTACTAACTCTACACGGTATGATAAACCTGGTGTACGAGAAGAACCTATTACGCACGACGAGTCGTACTCATACACTGCTTATTACTATTTACACTGGTTTTTGTTGATGTTCTGTCATCCCCATAATCAAGTCCGTGGTCAACGGACTTGTGAGGAAGACTCACTCATACAAAACCAGATCAGCATATGTACGACAGAAGACGGCATATCGTTTGTACATGCCCCGTGGAAATTGACGCCACGCACATCGTACGGAAGCATGTCGTTGCGTAGGAACGTGTTCCCAGTTTTTCAACAGCACGGACCGTACTACTACCGCAGGTCCGGTCTGCGGCGCTTACGGTCCAAAGCGACATTTTTATATATGTTTTTTGGTTATCGTACTGCCTGTCACATCATGACGGTTATCGTACTGCATGTCACATCACGAGTTTACTATTAATAGTTTACGAGTATACTTCGAAGTAATACGACAATGTAACCAACATCCCCGACGCACGTAGACGTGCCAATAACAATGGCCGAGTATCAAAAAAGCGCCTGGTACCCACTTTTTAGAGAAAGATAATTGGTCCCCGCACGGAAGGTGACGGCTGGAACGTACTGGGACAGAAAACAGCAGCAGCGCGGAGTACGATACTTATACATATCAATATGTATCAGGGTATCTGGTAGCAATTTCTTCTGGGGGTAAGTTATCTGCTCCTTACTTGCTCGACCGTCAATCGCAATATGCCGCAATTCGTCGCAATATGTTGCACTACCTGGTGTCATATGTCGCAATAGTTCACGCGTCGGGAGATTAGACCCTTATTCATGATATACCTGGTATGCCTTCCAGGGCAATCAGATCCCTGGTTAATATTTTCTGCATGGCCTATGGATCATGTTGCCGGGTGAGGCCGGACGACCTGAACGATCTGTTAATAGCACACGTTCCCTGGGTTGGATCCGTACTACACAGACCCTGCACTACATATCATAACGACAGATATAGGGGGACTATACTGTAGTAAACAGGACCTACGGTACATACAAAAAAAACACATATTTACCTAATTTTACTAAAAAGGATTTGGTCCTGTTTACTATGGTCCCCCGTAATAGATTATGTAGGTCATGACCTGTCCGACGTGTGCGATATTTCAAAATATGTACCTGCAAAGGTGAGCGCGAGCGCCAGCATGGATGCGGACGCTATCGGAGAGAGCAGAGGTAGTGCCGGGGACGAAAAGGAGGACAGTCCGTCGCGGGACACTACGCCAGACAAGCAGGCCAAGGTGGGTACAACAGTGCAGTGGTGGTCCCTCTATAGTGCCGGTTACGTAGTGCCGGTCGCCCGCTATAGTGCCTGTGATATAGTTTGGCACATATGGGAACAACCAGTAGTGGCAGTATGCGGAGTGAAGTACGCGACATGTGTTAAGAATTTGGCAGTTGAGAATTTCAGGCTGAGTTTTTATGTATTTTAAGAATGTACAGCTAAGCATTTGTGCTCGGCAAGGATGCCACTCTAAGTCCTACCTGATATATAAAAGCCTTTAAGAGCCTGTGCTCAACGTTGACATCACAATAAGCCGCGAGCCTTAGCCAAAATAGGAGATTATGAACTGCTGTCGCGTAC
>JBBMKB010102361.1:0-10267 GCA_037833945.1 Alaria marginata | reverse complement strand
GGGTGGGTGGGGATGGTGGTGGTGGTGGTTGTGGTGGTGGTGGTGGTGATTATGGTGGTAGTGGTGACGATGATGATGATGATGATGATGATGATGGTGATGATGATGATGATGCTTGTAATGATGATTATGGTGGTAGTGGTGACGATGATGATGATAATGATGATAATGATGTGATGATGATGATGATGATGATGATGATGCGGATTACGATGATGATGACAACCGGGGTAGTGGTGGTTGTGGTTGTGAACACGATTGTGATGGTGGTGGTCTCCGTGCGTCCTATTTCCTACCAGCGATCTATTCGTTTTATGATTGAAAAACAACGCTACCGCAGTTGTAGCTGTAAACCCCGTTCTATTATAGGCCCACCGTCGGTTATGTGTCATTTTCCGACAGAATGATAACGCGATATGTAGTGCAAGCCCGTGAGGAAGCGTAAAGCCGTTGCTATCCTAGCTTCGCCCCTTTTGTCCTTTTTTTCTCACCCCCCCAAGGTGTCTCTATTAGCAGTAGGGGCGGTGCTCCGTCTCGCAAGGGACGCGTGGTCAATGGCCAAATGGCTACGGCAAGCAGTAAATGAGTAACCCCCCCCCCCCCCTGCATGCCGTGCCTCCGTACGCAAAGGTGGAAACCCTGGTGGACACGGTGGCATCTGCCCCGGCTGCTGTTGGAGACGGTTTCGTAAAGGCACAGGAGGCGGTGTCTTCGGCTGGGGAACTGTTGGAGAGCATCCCCCGAACGGTGCAAGAAATCCCGATCGAGGTGCGCGCGACGTACCCTATGCTACTCCCCACAACTCCGCTCCTTGGGGTGGAGAATTTCGGTGTTACCTTAGCGTGAGCGCGAAGGATACGGTACTTGTTGCGCGACGCCTCCTGTGACAAGCCTTCTTGCATGGGGGTTCGACGTGAAAAACACCGTCCTCAAAGCTATGAATAGCAGTCTGCGTTGCTTTGTTCGGCCGATACCGCATCGTCGTTCTCAATCTTCGATTTTATTTTTGCTCTCTGCAGTCCCAACAGGGTTTCTAGGATACGGGAGTAGGCGCATAACATTTTCATTTGGCACTCACGCCATGTGACATTTGTTCTTTCTGTCTTGTCAAGTGTCTGTGGATGCCGTAAATCTGCACCAGACCAGGCGCGGCAACTACTACTGTAGCGCTCCGTGTAACATTCCATCGTTCTCTCGTCTCCCGTATCCCTGTATATATGAAACGTTAAACACAAACTTGCACCAGACCAGGCGCAGCAAAAAGTGGACGTCTAGCCCTCTATGTAACATTTCATCGCTCACTCACATCATATATCACACACAGCTTGCAAAGGTGAGTTTCGACCCCAAATTTTCGATCTCACAGCTGTAGTGTATTTTAATTTGTTATAATATATATGTCAACTATCGACACATGCTACGATAGAGGTGCGCCCGTTTTTTTCTGGGGATCTTCGCTTTAGTTCTCTCTGAACCTCACCCACCAACTGATTTTGGTTAAACTGAAAGTGCAACCCGATTCACAAAACACATCGCCTAGGTATACCAAAAAATCGGATTGAAAAACAAGGAGTTTCCGACGATTTTGGGTTAAGGAGCCCCGTCATTCAGAAACATGAAAAGCCAAAAAGTGCTACCTCTCTCGTAGCACCCGTCTATATATACTAAGTATCCCTGTATGCCATTCAAACCTACACCGGACCAGGCGCGGAAAACAGTGGACGGCGATTTTACCCAAGCGAAAACTAGTGCGGAAAGGAAGAAGAGTCAGCAGAACACATGCGGCATACGTATGGCACAGCTCCTTGCACTGCCCCCTCTTCCCCCCGGCAAGCACGGTGCTCATTGTTGTGGCCGGTGCTAAAGGTGGTCATTTGTTTTCCACGTTTTTTAAGCCCGAGAAGGGTTAAACAGCGCTCCATATTAAGAAAAATGAAACCGACAACTGCAGCGGTGAGATCGACAACTTCGTCGAAACCCTCAGCTTTACAAGCTGCGTGTAAAAACTTCGGTCGCGCGTGCCTAAGGGGGGGGTGTATGTCTGTCTTCGTGAAGGGTATTGACCGGTGACTCCCCCTGCTACTGTAGTACCAGGGTCAACGGGGCGACTTAACAGAGACGTTTCGTCCAACATATAATCGTGTTGCGGGCGATCGTGGTAAAACCTTCAGTCAGTCAGTCATTTGACTACTACGTCGACAGCTGTCGTTTTTACATTTTTCATAATAATCGTTCCGTGCATGGAAATCATACCATTTCATCGTTCTCGCTTTCTCCATGTTCCCTGTATGACAAATGTAAACAAAAAAAAAACTATACCGGACCAGGCGCAGAAAAAGGTGGACGGCGTTTTGGCCTCGGTGGCCTCGACACAAGACGCCGCCAACAGTTTCGTGTCCGGCGTTAAGGGGGGGGTAGACGGGGTGTCGAACCTGGCCAAGAGGGCGTCCGCCATCGCCAGCGGCAGGGAGAAGGAGGAGAGGGAGGAGAGGGAGAAGAGGGAGGCGGAGAGGAGGAGGGTGGAGAAGAGGAAGAACGCCCTCGTTACCGTCCAGGGCGAACCCTACACGTGAGAGGGGAGGGAGGGAGGGAGGGAAATTTCGAGATTTCAGATTTTGTTTTTTGTGTTTTGGAAACTTTTGTGTGTGTGTGTGTGTGTGTGTGTGTGTGTGTGTGTGTGGTTTGTGTGTGTGTGTGTGTGTTGTGTGTGTGTGTTGTGTGTGTGTGTGTTGTGTGTGTGTGTGTGTGTGTGTGTGTTTTACTGTGCTGTTTTATCCTCCTGCAGGCGGGTAAAACGTACAAATGAAGGCTAAGTTCGCCACACTTTTTCCACACTTTTTCATGCATGTTGTATGTCAATTTTACTCCGTTTTTTCTTCCGTCTGTCTTTTTTTGTAATGCGGTGTGTGTGTTTTTGTTTTTGGAATGATCTCCGTTACTTTCGAGGGAAGAGCCCAGAGCACGTGAGACCTTTTTCTTTTGTTTCTGTCTCTTTTTTCGTATGTGGTGTGTCTTTTTTTTGGGATGATCTCCGCTACTTTCGAGGGAGAGCCTTGCACTTGAGACGTTTTGTTTTTGTCGTCGTCTCTTTTAGGGTGTTGCTAAAAAATCGATATCATCAATAACTCGTTTGAAGAATGCCTTCGGTGCTTTCCTGGGGGAGCACTGCACATGGGGAGTTTTATTTTTGTCTGAAACCGACGTGTAGGAGTTGCTTAGTAAGTGATCTGAAGAATGCCCTCATTACCTCTATTGCTTTCCAGCGATCGCCCTATTAGTAGGCGTCAGGGACTATCTAAAACACAAAATGATCTGCACGTGTTGCAAAACCATTTGAAGCGTGCCCTCGTTTCTGGTACCTGATAAGTGCTCACACATCGGGCAGATGAATCGGATCCCTATTGATTATCAATGTCTGTCAGGGCAGACATATCTCTGGTATTGATCTGCAAGGCGTACAGATCATGTTGCCGGATGAGAGCCGGGTGATCTGAATTATCCATATTGCACATGTTTCCTGGGTGTTATCTGTGCTACGCAGATCCTGCACAGCCTAACATAGCGGCAGCTATATAGGATCTAGATGATCTAGATGATCCAGATCGATCTGTCAAATTTGTCAAAGTTTTTCTTTTCTTTTCCGTCAAGTACTCATGTAGTTTTTTTTCATGACAACCGGTTACCTATTTGTTTTTGTTAGCTTCTTGAAAAACACACACATCATTAGCTCTTTTGTGATCCAGGTACAGCGACCAGAAACATATCAGGTGCGGTCTCAACAACCGCCTAGTCGGGGCGCGCAAGATGTGGACGAGCTTTGTTGCTGGCCGGCAGGATGATGGTAACCGTCGGTAGGGACAGCCCACGCTGCCACTATCACGGAAACTGAAGGATGCGCCAGCTAGCGCTAGATTGCGAAATCAATTGAGTTAAACTGACACACGACATGTATACAAATACGTGGAAGTGTGGTGATGAGCTTATGCTTTATTTTTCCCCATCCGCCGGAGAATGAATAACCAAACAAACAAACAAACAAACAAAAGCTAGCGGGGGCGCGCGGTAGCCCGACTACAGCTATCAGTATCGTGTGTCCTGCCGTGTGTCGTGCCTCACACGCTCTTCCTTCGCCATTTTTATTTTTGTGTTTTTTTTTGTCGTGTTTAATATTCGCTGTTACACTTGCGCAGCGCTAAAGACTTGGCTGTGGCTGCTTTCACCATTTTGGGGGCGACGGCCAAGGGGGCGGTTGGAGTGGGCAAGGGCCTGGCGACCTTCGCAGCAGACGCCAAGTCGGCGCCGGCGGAGGTGTGTACTTGCGTGTGTGTGTGTCTGTGTGTGTGACGCTTGCTATGATAGAGGTATGGAGGCATCCCACGGTAGGGGTGCAGCAATAAGTTTCTGAGCTCCTGACACGAGAAGCTCAATATCTATATCTCACCCGAAACATGACTTCCAAGATTTTCGTTCGCGCAACTCGATCAACATTTCTATCCGCTACGTAGTCCTAACACAAACGCACTTGTAAAGTTATCATACCAACCGGTAGTTCCTCACTTCAGGAGCTAAACCGGCGAGGAACCTTTGACCCCAAAAAGTGCAAACCCCCTGCCGTGGGATGACTCTCAGAGGTATGCAGCACTTTTTGGGTGAACCTGTTTCTGGACGACGGTGGCTCCTTAAACCCAAAATCGTTGGAAGTTCGTTCATTTTATTTTTTTTGCGGTATTGTTTCGTTATATACCTAGGCCGTGGTATTATTCGTCGGGTGAGCACTTTTAATTTTCTCCCGTCCCGTCCCGTTTTTTTGCAGATGTCTGCTCGGGTGTACAGGCGAGGCCACACCGACGTTATCCCGCTATTTCCCCCCAAAGTCGACGCATTTACTAGGCTTTTCGATGATATGTTTCCTATTTCGAACCGCCATTTTTTTTATTTTTTTTATTGCCGCGACGTCACTTGCCCGCATCGTATCGGTTGCTTGAGTTGCTAACCTCTATTTTTCCGTCCCTTTTTGTTTGTTTTGTTTCAATTTTCATTTTTCGTTTTGACCGTGACGTCCGGCGATGTCGGGCGGTCGGTCGGGGATGTGGTCGGGGTGGGGGGGGGACACACAGGCGGCGCGCGTTTTCCTCGGGCCCTTCTTCGCCTACCAGCAGTCGAAGCGACGGGTGCAAGCGGCGGTCGACCTGTCGATGGAGGCTAAGGCCAAGGAGTTGGCGGCGGCGGCACCACCGACGCCTGCCGTTTCTTCTCCGACAACCATATCTTCTTCTTCTTCTTCTTCTTCTTCTTCTTCTTCTTCATCCTCCACACCAGCGGTCGGATCTTCCGGGTCTTCAACGGTCGAATCTTCCTCCACACCGACCGTCGGATCTTCCTCCACACCAACCGTCGGATCTTCCTCCGCAACCGTTGGATCTCCCTCCACATCAACGGTCGGATCTTCTTCCTCCCCAACAACGGTCGAATCTTCCTCCATACCAACCGTCGGATCTTCCTCCTCCCCAACGGTCGGATCTTCCTCCTCACCAGCGGCCGGATCTTCTTCAGCGAAACCTTCGACGGCGGAAACTACGACGGCGGCAAAGCCAGCGATGACCGAGTTTCAGGAAGAACGCGCCGCGGAACGCGACTTCCTGAAACAGGCCCAGGCGGACGCGGGAGGCGAAAGCTCCGCCAACGATAAAGATAACGCTGCTAAGGCTGAAGATAACTCGGGGGGAGGGGGAGGCGGCGGTGGTGGCGGCGGCGTTGGGTCTCTGAGCAAGGAGAGCGTGCTGGATATCCTCACCGCAGAAGGCGTTCCGAGCGCGGCGGAAGAGGGGCAGGCCGCCGCGCAAGCGGGTGGAAAGGGAAAAGCGGGGGAGGAGGGGGGGGAGGGGAAGCAGCGCGCGAGCTGGGGCAAGACTGGCTTCGGAAAGAAGAAATGATTGAATTTTGGAATGATTAATTGATGGAATGGTGCCCGACTACCCGGGTATTGGTATCTCGATCCCAGGCTGTGTAACACTGCCGATGGGTATTGTGTTACGGCGCGGTAATACAGATGATATGTACCCGTTGGTAGGTTTTACTGGGTAGGGTACCCAGGTACCCATTAGCATATTTACACACGCTTGGACTAGTGATGTGCTAGAATGATGAAGGGATACTGTAGCGGTTGCGGTTGTTCTGCTTTGCGGGAGCTACTGCTGAGTCCGTCTCTCCTGTGCCGTGGGCGGGGGGGAGAATACGCTGATAATGTTGTATATCTCCCGTGGCATGGGCGGGGGGCACGCTGATAATGTTGACACCGGTGCGACGCGCCGTTGGGCGTTTGTCTTGTGGGCGTCGCGGTAGCGCGTGATAGAGCTAACACTGGTCGCGGGACGAATGCGATTGATAGCGTGGAGTAGCTGTTTTCATAAACTAATAACTGAAGAAAAAAAAACGTCAGCTGTGAGTTCTGCGGATCAGGCCGATATTCATCTTCGCAAAGTCTTGCTTTGGCCGCGCCGCGCGGGTTGTGTAACGCAGCTCCCCCCGCCCGAAAGGTTGCTTTGTGTGCCTGTGTGTTTTCGGGCAGGGATTTATGTTTCTCGCGCGCGTTTGTCTCAGCCTGTAAGCGTTGTCGACGGGAATGTGGACTTGGTATGCACGAGTTTAGAACTTAGAGTTTACAACCGTACGAGTAGAGCTAAGCAGCCTCGACGAGGTGCATCGCAGAGTAGCACGTATTTTCGCAGAATAATCCACTCACCGTCGTCTTTTTTTTCCCGGATGGCTATTTTATGTTATTAAATAGAGTTACGTGCAAGTTTTGTGGGTATCATAACCGCGCTAGTTCAAGGTGTTGCTACGAGTACAAGCTTTTTGTTTAATTTTATAAGATGTACGGAAGCTACAGCAAGCATCAGCCACCGACCAAAAACGGCAGAAAAGCGAGCATACAGCAGCAGCATGCATCAACCACCAAAACGCGCAGCAGCTGTTACAGCGTTGCTCCTACAGTAGGGCTACCTCGCTGCAACACCCCCCCTGCCCGACGCATAACAATCGTCGGCGCAAACGGGCATCCCGGTCACGGCCAGGTCATCGCGTGCTGTGGTATAATTAGGTAGGGGAGACAGACCACCTACCTGCAGGTCAGATGTTCAGTAGGTTCCTGAGGTTACTCAGGTGTGTTCATTGCTTAAGAGACAGAAGAAGAGCAGCTTTGTTCAGATCACGTGCCGGCGAAGACTAATTCCCCGGGGCGAGACCGCCAGGGTTTTGTTTCATCTTGTGACACGAACTCCTTCCTCCTAGAGTTACCAAAACGTCCCACTTACCCGGTAACTTAGGTAATTACCGGCCTTCCGATGTAATTGCATAACAGTGCGCCTTCCATCCAACCGACCCGCCGTTCTACCTCGGCTCTCCGTCGCTGCTACGCAGCAGCACCCTAACGCTCGCAATTTTGTGGTGGATGGGGAGGAGTCTGCTGCTGAATTGATACGGTATCCCCTACAGAACACTCCAAGGTCTCCCTAGAGATCACTCCAGGGTCTCTGCTGCCACAACTAAAAACTGTTCTCGATAGGGCTGTGAGCCGGCAGGATTTCACAACTAATGACTAGTGGTAGGTACTGTTAACCGACCAACTGGCGTTAGTTGGCAAGTCGGCTGGCGAAGCCAGCTGATGACCAGCTGACTTGCCGACTTAAGTCAGGCAGGTGAAGCGAGCCACATTTGTTCCTGCCGGCCGGCGGGGACCCGCCCAAAAGGAAAAAATGTATCACACATTAAGCAACTTAAGTGTGGAACCCAAACAAGTCGGATAGTCGGTACCTTCGAGAAAAGACTATTGGTCCGACTAATAGTTAGTTGGTGACTTAAGTCGTGCCGACTCCCAGCTCTACTTTTCGTTGTTCAAGTGATTTGAGCGTTCTCATTTACGCCGGTAGGCGTTTTCGTTGCTGAAGTGATTCATTTCAGCGTTCTCTATACTCAAGTGATAAAAAGCGTTCTCAAGTGATCAGGCGCCCTCGTTAACCAAGTGGTCAAGGGTTCTCGTTACTCAAATGATTGAGTTTTGGTTTCAGCATATATGAAAATGCCTCGATTCGAATATTTGGTGCTATACTTTTTCGGCAATACAAATAATCCTGGCGTGCTGGGTCGCCTGGCGTGCTGATCGCAGAAACGCCATGCATATCTCCGGTATTCGCCGGTACGACCAGGAGAACCCGAGTCGTTCCGTGGCAATAAGCATATCGCAGCAGGCAAGGATGTTGCAGCGCTGGGGAAGGGACGCGGGAGCCGTCATCTGCAAGGCACACACGCTGATACCGGGCCGTAACCGAGAGGTCCGCCTTGCACCAACCATAGTTATGCGTCGGGCAGGGGGGGTGTTGCAGCGTTGTGGCCAGGATGTACTGCGAAGAGGAGCGATTGTCCGTACCATTGATTGCCTCGTGGAGGGTCTGTCTTTATCTAAGGGCTGGTGCTATTAATAGCTGTCGAGCATCATTAATCGAACATCGTCCTCACGGCTGCTATGCAGTGTATAGTACCTGGTAATTGGTAGTAATGGTAGCAGTAATGGTAGCAGTAATAGTAGTAGTTGTTGTTGTAAGTAGTAGGCACCCGTTACACCCCGATCTCGGGCGGGAAACTTGCTTTCGCGCTCAATCTCTCCGAGAGCCTGTTCCCGCGCGCGCTGTCTCAGGATCACGCGCTGCCGCCCAGCGCAGCAACCCCGAACTGACCGCGTTTGGGTGGATCTTGCGGAGACGTCTCGATTCTGCTCGGTGCTGGAGGAGATATTGGTTGTGCTGATGGTGTTGCGCGACGAGCTCGCCACAAATAATTATGTGGAAGCTTCTGTCTGGGTTGATAAAAAACCGTCTACCCTTTGAGTACAGCAAAAAAATCCCCACACTAATTTCAAGTGGTGTGCCTCCCACAACGGGGGCGCAGTTACGTAAGAGTTAGCGACTCGTTGACGTTGTGACTGAGTTTCGCGAAGAAGTCTCGCTAGCGCGAGGCGGCAAATCACCAGATGCTGCTTACGGACGCCACGACTTGCATCTTTCAAACATCCCTTTCGGAATATCACCGAAGAAGGGAGGGGGGAGGGAGGGGGCCGAGGTAAATGAAAGAAAAAGTTCAGACAATTATGTTTTGTCGCGTTGTTATTGTTATATCAGAGCATCATGATACTGTTTTTATAGCGTCAGCCGCCGACGAAAAGGTCCGTGTTCGTGACACCAACCGATCGCAATAATACGTGCTTATATATTTACTAAGCCTAATATTTAAGTACCTTGTATCCTTGTAGACTACCCCCCCCCTACCCTCTTCGGCATTGCTCCATACAGTAGGGGCCCCCCAGTAAGGCGGTGGTGTGCCAGAGCAATATGACCGCCTTATTGGGGGAAGCCGCCTTGTTCATGCCATGTTACGAGTGCAAATCCCCAGTTGCGCCAAGCGATTTTGACCGCCTTACATCGGGATACCGCCTTATTCAGGCCGCCTTGTTGGGGGACCGCTACTGTACCTGTATAACACAGAGGCGGCGCAAGGCGCCACATGATACAATTCGCTGGCGAAGACACAGCTCCAAGGAGGGCCGGGAGGCTGGGGGGAGGCTTGAACGCGCCCCTTCGGTGAATGCCAACTTATTTGTGTGCCCCTCTGGGATACCCTGACAATGCCAAACCAAGCACTGATTGAAGGGACCCCGGATTAGTGTGCATCTCTTCGCCTGGGGGCGACATTTCGAGCAATCTGATTAATACCAATGTCACCACCACACGACATGATCGTTTGGTTGAGCCTCTCGCATCGAAGCACCCTTTAATAGTTCCCTAAAAACAGTAACAAAAAAAATACTTCACAGACATTATAATTTACTGTGTTTTTCACTTCCACGCAAGCAGGTATAACAAGGCGGAGTTTGTCCGCTAAACACAGCAACCGAGCTGCACAGTTGTTACCGCAGTAGCTACCAACAAAGGGTCGGAAAGTAAGCCTGCAAACATGCACCAGGTACTGTATATGACAAAGGTGAACTTGACTTCACCGTACTTCACTATATAACACGACACGTTTACTCACTCACTCGTAAGTAAAAAATATACCAAATAATGGCCAAGACATAAATTCAGACAATCGCACGCCCCCCCCGGTGCTTGGTGCTCGCGATGTCTGCATGGTAGGTGAAAACCCGACATGCTCCGTCCCGGCATTGTAGGGATGCGAGGGTCTATGGTCTAATGACTACGGCTAAGCAAGAAATGAG
>JBBMKB010102350.1:0-10267 GCA_037833945.1 Alaria marginata | reverse complement strand
TCACCCACCCACAGCATCGCAGATATGACTACTGCAGGTATTGAGGTCCCCCGCCGAATACCCATCAACTACTAGTATAACATCACTCACTATTTAGTAAACTACTTAGTAACGTGGCTATGTAGGCTAGTGGCTAGTGGTATGTAACCAACAGGCAGGTTGACTTCCGTGTTGAGGGTGAGCGCTGGAGGTCATTCACAGTCCGTGCATCATCCGACTTCCGCCCTAGCTCTGCCCGTGTGCTGCTACAGCCTTACCCGCGCATTGGTGGGATATGACCACCAACTTTGTGTTGTGTTTGTCGTGCTCCATCGAGTCGTTTGTTCTGTGCTTGGCTGTTGTGGATGCCGTGTGCAGTATTGTGTTGATTTTCAGGTGATGTATATGCGCCGAAGCGGGCTTTTTCCTCGAGCACAGAATTGGCACGTTCACACTGCATTGCTTTTTTTTCCCATTTCTGTAGATTATAGGTCTAGACTAATGGTTAACTTTTCTTTAAAATTTAACAGGTGACCCCAGAGCAAGACCGTCTCTTGAAGAACGCTTTTTCGCTGCTGGACTTCGACGGCGATGGCAAGCTTGGGGAGGATGAATTCCGCACGTTACTCAGGTGAATTTCGTTTACGGTTTGGTTATGAGGCTACAGTAGATTGTGAGCAGGAATTGTGAGACTTTGATCTGCACGAAGCTGCGGGGTAGGAGCTCAACCTCGTACATAGCATTCTCTAACGGGCTTGTGTGGCGCTTTTCTTGTGTGGGGATGCTGTCCTGCCACCGATACTGCGTGTGCTGCTTGCGGCATTTGTTGGTAGTTTTTGTATCCCCTTTAAAACTGCACCCAAGTTGTTTCGGGACAAACTGATACTTGGAAATAGTTAGGGATTTTTGTTTCCCAGTAGTAGGGTTAAGGTGCGGTGTGGTGTCCCTGGAACTGGTGCAATCGTACGGCGTGTGCGCGGTGGTGCTCCAGATCCTGGGGAGATGTTGTGGTGTGTGATGTGGAACCGTTCACGTCGTTGAGGTCTAAGATAGGAACCGGATGGTGAGTTATTTCTCCTGCCGTACGCGGGCCAGGCTCAAAGTCTTCACACCTGGCATGAGAGGCAGTTTCAGGCATGTTTTACACTAATTTATGTGTTACAGCATTTTTGTATTATTATATTTCGTACGAATGTCGAGCCAAAAATGATAAACTCCCAATTTCTTAGGCGCTGTCGCGTACGTTATTCTTAAGGTTTGAGCGCCTCAACTTTCGGTGTTTCCAGTACACGACGCCATCTTTTTTCAACTGCACGCACGTTTTTTTGGGCAAACTACTTGAAATTTGTTTGGGATCATTTTCGCAGTAGCAAAAGGGTTAAACGGCTGCTGTCGTGTGTCCGTCCCCAACCGGTTGTCGATCTTATCGCAGGGCTTTGGATGTGGATGTGGATGATCCTCACACCGGCCGAGCTAGCATGGTGGCCATCGCTAAGGCTGCAGGGGTCACAACTCCCCTTGTCACTTACGAGCAGGTATGATGCATTGGCATGCTTCACCGTGTAAAATCGTTGGTGCATTGCTATGCTTCATCGTGTAACATCGTTGGTGCATTGCTTTGCTTCATCGTGTAACATCGCTGGTGCATATATTTGCTTCACCGTGTAAAATCGCTGCTGGGCTGCTATGTTCCACCGTGTAAAATGGTTGGCGTATTGATATGATTCATTGTGTAAAGTCGCTGCTGCGTCATTTACCCAACTTTTTCAGCTCGCAATACACGGTGCTTCAACGCCGTAGCTGGCGGTAAAAACAGCCTATTGTCGGGTGTGGTATCGCCGATCATGCAGCCTGTAGTACGACGTGCCTGCCTTTGACACGTGACACATACCAAAGTGGAAGTGTGGTGAGCTTAAAATCTCCATTTTCACGCATCCACCGGAGGATGTAAAACGCAGAAATGTCTATTGAGGCACCAGACAGTACAGCACTACTACCAAGCACATGCACAGGGCGGGGGCGGGAGGGGAGGCATAGGTTGACAAGCAATGAACACTGACCGTTGTTCACCCTCGTCCAACGAACAACGTGTCGCCGGGCGTGTTTTTTTTACATGGTACACCTTAGGGAACTTGAAAAATTTGAGTTGTTTGTGCGTTGCTTGATATGCTCCACTGTTATTTACCTCTTTTCGCCGGGTTACCGTTCACAACCTGCACTCCGCTAGATCATAAATACTAGGGGAGGGATATATCCTGACTCGCGCGCGATTTTGATACAATAATGATACTTACCAAATGAAATAAATCGTTTTTTGTTTGTTTGAAAAATTGTTTATTTCGCTATCGGCACCTTTTTGGCAGGTCCGCGAGCTTATGCGAACCCAAGCCTTCATCGAGGCGCAGCAGGGAAGATTCGTGGTTGCCTTGTCCCTGCAGGAAGCGGAAAACCTTAGAGGCTGCTTGCACATAGCAGGACGAGGTACCGGGCTTGTGAAGGAGTCCGCTACAACGGCGGCCTTGCGCTTGACCGACGGAACGTGCTTGGATTCCTCGTGGGGGTGAGATACGAGGACGAAGTTCTTGTTTTTGGGAGAGTCGCCCTGCCGTATAATGTGTCTTTTATTTACTTTTTTTTTGTTGCCTCACTTTTTCTTTCTGGCTTCTCGACAAGCGGTGGTCGCAGGTGTCGTCCCTTCTATCACACCCCTCGGCACTTGCCTTAATTTTTATCGCGCAGGGAGTTTAGCATTCCCACCGCCCGTCAATGTTTCGTCGCTTTAGTGTGGGGAGATAAATCCCTCTCCAAAGGTTGAAGCGTGTTCGGTCACAAGGGGGGGGCTAGACCTCTTGGGGGATATGTGAGCACACGTAGTGTACTATTCCTTCACGCGATACAGCTGTCACACTTCATACCGTTCTCGTGAAATCTGAGGGCGTTCCTCCGGCGTGCCCTGTGTGGTCGCTTTTTTTTACGCCGCTCTTCCGACCAGATACATGGAGCCGCCGCGTTATCAGCGAAAGGTGGCAGAGCAATGCTTCCGCTTCTTGGACTCCGAAGCAAGATTCGCCGACCGGGAGTTGGACATGCTACTCAGAGGCGTGCAGGACAATGATAAGTGAGTACTCGTACTACGGTAGCATTGAGTTGTTTCTGTTGGAGATCTGCAGTAGTTCGGATTGCGCAATTCATGTCGGAACCAAAACGTGCCACGTTGATTACCGGCGAATCGACGCGGGGGTAGTAGCCTCAATGGGAGTCTCCGGCTGACCGCAGCAGAGAGGCCTCATTGATCCCAAACGATACGCGAATTAAGGCGACGACGGAATGTTCCAAAAGCAGCCTAAGTCGGCGCACAAATTCCACTGCCCGTGTTTGCAGTGTGCACGTAGCCTACGACGTACAACTTGATTGCCCATGGATATGCCAGCTTTAGTCGGCGTAACGGCGTGTGCAAAGCTCACAGCACTGCGGCTATGCATGTTTCTTGCACGATTTATTTTTAACAGGTACCTTCGAGAAGCGTGGTTTGTGGACGTGAGGGCCTGCCGGCGACGACAGCAGGTAACACATCGTAACCTTCTGTTCTGACTACGTGGCAGAAGTTCATTTTGAGCTTGGAAAGTGCAGCTGCTCTGCTGCTGTGCTGTTTTGTATTGACGCTGTTTGTGTGTGACGGCGGTATGAGGTGCGGTCGAAATTATCGCGCGTGGTAAGCGGAGCTACAACAGCAACTGTGCAGCAGTCATATGGGTTTTCTTGATGGACTGCTGTACGAGTACTTCGGCAGAAAACCAGGCACAGCAGGGGTTTCCGTCTGGGTCTCTGGGTGTCAGACATTACGCTTTAACACATTCTGTACATGTGTTGTTGAAGCTTATTGGCTGAGGTTGCACCGCGTTGTATCAGCTTGCACCCCATTTGTTTGTGTAACGTACCTACCAGATGTTTACGAGTACATACCTCTTGGTCTGATATCGAATACATCGACACTGGATGCCTTAACAATAGTCGCTGCTGCTGCACCTATCGGCGTCGGCTCCTCACCACCCCCCCCGCTTATTTACCAACCTTGCATACACCCGGGTATTGGCTAATCTCGCACACAGGTGCCCGTGGAGAGGACTCCTGTGTCGCGGGTGTTCCTTGTACCCGACGAGTTCCACTTGCTGCAGCACAGGGCAACCATCACCGCCGTCAGACGGCGCATCGAGGCGAAGGGTCTTCTTGTGAGAGACGCCTTCATCGCCTTCAACTCCTCTAGGACTGGCGCGCTCAGCTGCTCCGAGATGAACGGGGCCTTGGAGTGGCTTGGTATCAGGGTCACACCTGCCCAGGTATGGTTTCGTGCCTTTTGGGGGGATTGAAACCCCAAATTGTAGATTGTGTTTTTTGTTAGAGATACGACATGATCGCGGATACGACATGACCGCAGATCTAGCAGTCAGCACTGAGTGCTCGCTCAAAGTCTGACTGCTTGCTCAGTGATTCTGGTGTGTCTCTAACAACGTTGACTTGAACTTGCGGTTTCCCGAGTATGATCCCACGTTTTTGGATCAAATACGAAAAGTAGGGTAGCGTGCTTGCACTGTGAACATCGCAGTAGAATCGGTTTCAGGCGCTATTTGCACAGGGTCGCGCTTGAGATTCCGTATGTGTTCAGGCAACTGCGGAACGCTACTGACTAAACGAAATTCGTACAATGTGACGGAAATTTGTTCCAGGTGCACGACATTGTGCGCACCGTCGACCTGGACTGCGACGGCTACGTCAGCTGGGAGGAGTTCAAGCACGCCTTCTTCGAGCCAAGTGAGTCACCTGCTTTGCCGCATTATCCTGACGTCCTTAATCCTTTTAGAACGGCACCCTCGTTTTTAGGAACAATCTGCTTGGAATGTGTGGGATTTTGGTGTTGCAGTAGTAGATGGGTCCTCGCTCGCCGCTTCGTGCTGGCGAAGTCCTTGCACCTCCTTTAGCCTCCGCTCTTTTCCCCACAACGTTAAACCCGTTTAGACCTCTAGGGAAATATATACTTGGAATTCGAGTAGGATAATGTATGCCAGTCGCAAAAGGCCGCTGCTGGAACTGATGTTGAGGAGCTCACTTCGTTTTTTGCGCAAAAGCCCTGGCCTTAAACCGTTCTCTCCTCTGCAATGAATGCGGTTCGTGCTCTTCAGCTCACGGCGACGACGTGTTTGGGGAGCAACTGCTGGGCAGTTCAGACTGGCCTGACTTCGAAGGGGACGCGGCCTTCACTGTGCCGCCTAAAGCCATGCCGGAGCTCTACTCCTTGCGCGGCGACCAGGTACGAAAGCCCGCAAAATACACAGCAAAGCAGCCATGTCGCTGTTAAAGGAAGCGTGGCGATTTCGCTAATTGACTGCCGGTCCGCGGAACAGTTTGTGCTTTCCCGTGGTGCCGTGCGTTGCCGGTACGCTGAACCGTCTGTGCTTCCCCCGGATGTTGGCTTTTCTGGGCTGAAAAATATGCCCAATACTCGATTTCCTATTCGTGCAGTAATGGCCGGCCCTTGTCAAACCATCGCCATTCCGTCGACGCCATTATTCGCAACGTTTCACACATCGAACACATCGAACAGGTCACGATCTAGATCATCTAGATCATCTAGATCCTATATCCGCCATCATGGTGTCTTGTGCAGGATCTATGTAGTACAGATCCAACCCAGGAAGCATGTGCTAGATCATTCAGATCATCCGCCTCTCACCTGTGCAGGATCTGTGTAGGACAGATCCAACCCAAGCAAACATGTGCTATTAATAGGTAATTCAGATCATCCGGCTCTCACCCGGCAACACTATTAATAGCTATATCATCTATAGGACATGCAGATCATGCAGATCATATTAACTAGGGACCTATCTGCCCTGAAAAACATGTGTAGATCGTCAAGAATAGGGATCTATCTGATCTGTCCGATGCGTGCAACACTTTGTTCCAGACGGGCCCGACGATCGAGGAGATAGCACAGGCGAGACTGGAGGCGTTCAAGCTCAAGGTGCAGAAACAGGAGAGGCTGGAGAGGCTGTGGACCACGCACGGCTCGGCGTCGCGTACGAAGTGCAGCATATGGGCGCCCCTCGTGACGCATGGCAACATCGTACAGCGGAACAAGGTTAGCATCAGGGCTTTTCACGGGTTCAGTCAGTTCTCGCGGGTCGGGTCTGGTCTGGTGGGGTCACGGGGATTCGACCCGACGTGTGAGGTTTAAAAGCTCCTGACCCGACCCGACCTGACCCAACCCGACTCGTGATATTTTGAATACCTCCTGACCCGACCCGACCTGACCCGACCCGACCCGTGATATTTCGAATACCTCCTGACCCGACCCGACCTGATCCGACCCGACCCGACCCGTGGTGTCTTGAATACCTTCTGACCCGACCCGACTCGACCCGCGAGATTTTGGAACCCTTCTGACCAGTGAAAAGTGAAACGCCCTAGCATGGTGCACACGAGCCACCCAACACCGTAGAGCTTCTCGTAGCAGAAATGCCACGTTTGACTGCGGTACGAGTAGGCTGACGAAGTGCAGCATCTGGACGCCCCTTGTGACCCATGGCAACATCGTACAGCGGAACAAGGATAGCGTGATGCACGCGAGCCGTCCGTCCAACACCGTATAGAACATTCGGTGCGAATCGATGAGCAGTGGGAATGCTGAACCCTCTGCGCGATTTTGACGATGGAAAGTTAAAGTGATGATCAAAATAAAAATAATAAAAATAAATAAAAAATAAAGCTTCTCGTCGCGGAAACACCACGTTAGACTGCGGCAGACTAAGGTGGCGTGTGTTCCAAGGTGTAAAGTGTACGTTCCACATTGCTGCTGCTACACCGAGACTTGTTGTCCCCGCGACCGTGCAGGTATGTTGTGGGTGTCCAGTGTAACACCTGTGAGTTGTGTATACTGAACTTGACTGGGTCGCGCCCCTCCGTTTCTAGGTCCGCCTGTGCTTGGGGTACTACGCACGCGGCGGGTTCTCTGGATGGAGCCGGAAAGAGCAAGACGTCGAACCGGCCTCTGTGGAGATTACCGACACCGGAAAGTGGAGGCTGCGCCATGGCAACAAGCTCGATGTCGTGGCGGACTCGCTGTTCCCTAGGCCAATGCGCTTCCGGGAAGTTTGGAAAAAGGTGGGGTCGGTGTTGAGCAACCATTGCCGCACGGATCGTTTTTTGTTTTTTTTGGGGGGGGCTAAGCATTCAGAATAGCCGCACCCGCACAGAACGTTTTTTTTTAAGGGGGGAGGTGGGGAGGTTGCTCGTTAGACCTAGCCTTCATCTGACAACTTCATCTGACGCATCGTCATCTGATGATGTCGAGCTTGCTCGCAAGGCCGATGCGCTTCTGAGAAGTGTGGAAGAAGGTAGGTTCGGTACTAAGCGTTCGTAGCCGTATAGAGCGTTTAGGGTGAGAAGGGAGGGGGGTGTTACTGGTTGGGATATCTGTGCTGAGCAACCATTGCCTCTCAGGTCGTTTTTTTTGTGGGGGGCAGGGGGGCTGAGTATTCATAGCCGCACATAGCGTTGTTTTGGGGGCGAGGGGGGTGTTGCTCGTGCGTCCTGGCTACCATCTATCGTGCTCCTTTGTGCTGTATATTTGGGCCGTACTTCACTGTGAGCAGCGCACCTCCCCCTTGGGTAGGGTTGTATGTGCAAACGACGCTTCCGCCTCATGGACGAAGCCTCCGCACGTCCGGCATATTGTTGTTGTTCGGCTTTCTAATTCATTGCGGTCACGCCTGAAGCTTTTTGTGGCAGATGTCTACAATATATAATTTTTGAAGTATATGTAAGGTATTCGTATGTATACCCCAACGGCCCTTACATTTCCGTCCATAGGGGGTATACAAACAGCATGTGTCCGTCGCGCCTGCCTTATTTAATTGTAATGTTTCCCATTTTGATTGTAGTGCTTCCCATTTTGATTGGAATGTTTGCCATTTTGACTACATAATGTTTCCCATTTTGACTGGAATGTTTCCCGTTTTGTAGAGCTGTGGTTTCCATTTTGATTTTGTTGTTTCCTAAGTTGATTGGTATGTTTCCCCCCTCAGCTACAGGCACAGCTTCGTGCGGTAAGCGGCACCTGCGCCTTGGAATGATGCGTTTATTTCTCCCCCTGTCTCACGCTCACTACCCTGTACCCTTTACCCTGCTTTTGGGAGGCCCATACCAGATTTATCAAAACCACAATACGGCAACATCGTGTTTGCTAGGGTTTGTACGCGGGTGCCTACCCGAGTGTGATCATGACAACCGGGTATATGCGCGAGTACCTACCCGAGTACGATCATTACATATGAACTGGGTTTGGTACCCGGGTACCCCAGAGTACCTACCCTGCTAAACATACCCTTGCAATATTGCACACATCCGACGGACCACGATCTACTGTAGACCATCTAGGTCCTATGTCTGTCGTTCTGGTGTGCTGTCCAGGATCTGAGTACATAGTGTAGTACATCGTGTAGTACAGACTCAACCCAGGAAACCTGTGGTACATCGTGCAGATCATTCGGCTCTTACCCGGGAGCATGATCTGTATGATCTGTTTATCAGATCACGCAGATCCTATAGACAGGGATATATCTGCCCTGAACAGCATAGATGATGAATAGGGGTATCATCATCTGATCTGTCTGACGTGTGCACTACTGTGTTCATTTCCCTGCAGTCATCTGGAGACAAGGCGCTGTACGTCTGGCGCCCTGTCCCCCCGAGCTCGGTGTTCGTAGCTTTGGGTATGATCGCTACCACCACGGAGGCGCCTCCGCCGCAAGACTCCGTGCGCTGCGTGCCGAGGCGGTGGGTGGTGGAAAGCACGTTCAAGCCCGTCAAGGTGGGTGGTCTTTGTGACGCTTGTGGGTACGCTTGGGTACCCGATTTAAGGGCGCCCTTAACCCCTGTAGAACTGCAGCCACGTTTTCAGGGATAAACTACTTGGAATTAAGTGTGGGGTAGTTTTTAGTCGTGCACGCACACCAAGAAAGCTACGTATGATACCAGTGTGATTTTTATGTAATTATTTGAAATATATGCGTCAGCTGTGAGTTCGACCGATTGAATGATCGACACTCAGCTTTGCAAGTTGCATGATGCGTCGGTTGCGTTTATTGCGTGCTGCATCCATTCCTCGTGAAGGCCACAGATCTGTTGTGGTTTTCACTTGCAATCAGTGGCGTCAACTGCGTTTTGTTTTACCCGCCTCTCGCTCGCTCAGGTGTGGGATGATGTCGGCACGGAAGGGAGAGCCGGGTCTATCTGGGTGGTGAACTCGCTGCACCTCATGGTGGCTACAGTGGGTCACGACCCACCTGCTGGGCCGTTCTGGGATCTGAAGGTGCGGCAATGCGGTCAGGACGCGTTCTCTACACCCAAACGAAACTGGTTGCTTTGATTGCACGCTGTTGATAGCGATATTTTTGGCTAAGTAGTCGAAATAAGAGCACCGGGTACCAAGTACATATATACTTTGTTCGTTCAGATGGCAGCCCCTCCCGCCTTTTTAGCGCCTTCTGATTTTTTTCGTCAGACTGAGCTTGGCCAACTGTGAGCGGTGAAGTAGCCCTGTAAGTGACAAATCTTAGGCTCGACTTACTACGTGAGGTAGGGTGTGTCCTACACAAATTTCAGTATCTGCAGCGTTTTTTTTAATGTCTCCTTGAAGACGTCCCGCCAGATATTCTTAACTCCCTGTAGCCCTGTATTTTGTCAACTCTCAGTCAAGTTATACGTGTAGCTACCCCTGCAATGTTTCAATATTTGATGTCGTGATTCGCCGTTTGTTTTGTCCTGGCAGGAGGAACGATTCTTCATGACCCCCACGGAGGTAACCGAGATAGAGTCTGCCTCGTCAGGCGCCCAGGGTGGTTTCAACCCGAACAGCCCCAAGACCGTGCCCCCGTCGGGGGGGGGGAGCGGAAAGGGTGGCGCAAAGTTCAGCGACACCTGAGCGCGGTAACCACGCACCAGCAAATATGCCAGGCGACGGCAGTTTAAGGCTGTAACGGGCGGCAATTTAGACGTAATATATCACGGCTTTTCACGGGTATTGATCTGACCCGCGGGTCGGGTCAAGAGGTTTTCAATTTATCGCGGGTCGGGTCAAGAGGTGTTCGGAATCTCAGGAGGGGGGTCAAGTCGGGTCAGAAGGTTTTCAAATCTCACGGGTCGGGACGGGTCACCCTGGCCCGACCCGACCCGACCCGACCCGACCCGACCCGACCCGACCCGACCCGACCCGACCCGACCCGACCCGACC
>JBBMKB010102339.1:0-10269 GCA_037833945.1 Alaria marginata | reverse complement strand
GCCTGGGTTTCTTATTTGAAAAAGGGTGCGTTCTACACTAACTTCAGTATAACGGATCCCGAATTTCTTATTTTTCTGCAAATCTCAGCCTGGGTTTCTTGTTACCTTGTTTCTTATAAGGTGTCCTGTACTTGTGTAACGTGTCGGGACGTTTTCTCGCGATGAGGTGCGCGTTTTCGTCCGCTTCTTACTTCTTACACCTTTTTGTATCGTGTATCGTTCGGTTTTCGAATTCTGATGCGTGATATATCAGATAATGTTTCTACACGCATATCGTTACGCACCTTACAACGACAGCAGCAGCAGTCTGCAGCACTGCATCTCTTGGCGCTATTGCCGATTGTCGCCTGTGCAGCTTCCGCTTGCCCTTGTCTTTCGGTTACTGGCGGCGGGCGTGCCACCGCAGCCCACCTCCTGTACTTGTGTCATGTGTATCATCGTACCTGGTATTACTAGCTGGTGCCTGGTATTTCGTGTGAGTGTGATTTGTGTACGAGGCGTGTACATTTCACTTTTGTCTTGTCCTGTTTTCTTCCTGGGGTATTATTCTGGTATTCTTCCACTCCAGAGTCGGTGTCACGTCACGTGATGGACGTGATCATTAGACTATATATACCAAATTGATATAAACAGGGGTCTGTTTATCGTTATTCGTGCCAGCACAGCGGCGGTAATTCTGGCGTACTGACACTTTTATTTCATTTTGTTCTGATCCCATCTGTAAAATTATCTTGGCACTTTTTGTTTCTCATTTTCCCTCCCTAGGCGTGACTCAGGTCCGGGAGCACTATAATAAGCAGGCTCTTCTCGCCCCTCCCACGACGGTACTCGCCTTTATTTATATCACCAGAGGGCTACAGCACTTTCGTCCCTCGCCGATACTCGCATCGAATTGCGCCTACCCACGCTGTTATAACGGGGTACCATAGTAAATAGGGACCTACGGTATGATTGACACAAAAACCTATATATTTACCTATTTTTCCAACCAACATTTGGTCCTATTTACTATGGTCCCCCTTAATAGGCGCTCTCAGCCGTTGATTCCTTTGATTTTTATTTTTGCAAATAAACTCAACAGTCAGACTCGCGTGGGATCTGAACTCCAGAACCAACTCTACTGTAGTAGCATTCGAGGGTAACCACTATTGATTATTGATAGATCACCGGGGCAACCGCCTATAGACACCAAAACAGACGCTTCTTGCTGTGAATAGCAGGATGACAAGGCAGTACGTGGATTCCTCGACGCGGCTCTTGTTAGTTTATATATTATAAAAAAAGACTTCGAAGTATACTGTATAAACACTCCAGCTGTGAGATCGAGAATTTCGTCGAAACTCACTTAGCAAGCTGTGTGTGATACATCGATCGCGCGTTTGTATATATACTTGAATTTTCAGTATATTCATGGTAAAATTTCTTTTGAAATAAGTTTTACATAATGTAGTAGTGACCCCGGATCAGAGTTACGTCTAGAGAGGGAGAAAGAGAAAGATAAAGTGCGGCGACAATAATAGACTGGGATGAGCAAAAAAACAAGAAAAAATCTTAGGTACCGCCGTATCGTATTCCAGGTAACACTTTAGTAGATCTTGAGAAAAAACACACCCTCAGACGAATTTTGCTGCTTACTTTCTCGACGACGGGTAGAGTGCTAACGCCAAGCGATGCATGTGTCTAAGGACAGATCTCGACCATGTTTTTCCAGAGCGACCGTTTTGGTTTGGATGTATCATACCCCCCTGCCTTTTGAGAAAGTTATCTCGGATAATCGTCGCAGGGAGTGTGTACAGTACAGAACACTTCATAAGAAACAGGCTATGATAACAAGAAACGCAGGCTGATATTTACAGGAAAATAAGAAATTCGAGGGCCTTATGCTGAAGTTAGTGTACAATACCCCCCTCCTAAATAAGAAACTCAGCCTGGGTCAATGTTTCTGTTTCTTGTTACGTGTCCTGTACTGTATCATGCGTGTTATTAGATACCGGTACCAGGTACCAGGGCATTAGTTAGGGCATTGATGTCTGTGGTCTGTTGCGCGCAGCGCAACAGGGGCCGGAAGGTAAAAGGCGTGTTGCGCAACACGGGTGGCGAGCGTGTTGCGTGCAACACGTGCAATACGCTCCGCAGGCGTGTAAGTCCCTTGGGGGGCGAACTTTTGGCGATAAGTGCTTGCATATGCGCCCGAACCCTACTTGAAAAAGCGCTTTTAGACGCCTATTGTAGAACATTGTGATCGCAACTCCAAAGGTGCCCCCCAAACTTTTCTCGCCTCCGGCCAGAAAGACACGCGCAACACGCCTGCCGCGGCCTGTTGCTCAATACAGCAATCCCAACCCCAAAGTTGCGCCCGGGCGGCAGCGTAACAGCTAGTTTCTGCCCTGCTATATACACTACGGGCCCTCTCATAAGAAAGAGACCCACAAGAAACTCAGCTTAATAATTACGGGGAAATAAGAAAGTGGACAGCTGTTATACTGAATTTAGTCTGGGACAGACCCTTTCTCTAATAAGAAACCCAGCCTAAAAACAATATCTCGGTTTCTTATCAGCGAGCCGGTACTGTACTCAAGAGTTTTTTCTCTTCCAGATTACCTGGTAGGTTCAAGGGCCCCCTATGCATGCTCTTTTGGCCCTTCGGTCCCGTTTTTGTTTTGTTGGTGTTAAGAGTGTTGGCTGTTTCGTGGGTGATGGAGGGCACGGCGCAGCAAATGACGCACCGGGGGGTATGGTTTGGTATACATTATGTAATCCAATGAGTTGATCCACCTATCAGATCTATCAATCAGATGAGGGGAGGGAACACCGCGAGAGAACGCGCGCGTGCCAGCATCACTGCTAGTCACTGCACTGGTTATGTAATATTCATACTCCGAAGTACCAGTTTTGTCCCTTGTCTGTACGGCAGCAGCAGGAGTAGTGGCACGTACATATCTGGTACCACACAGCAGTTTTTGTTTGCTTTGGAGCAGCCTTGAATATGATATGAATACAAGTATGAAGGTCTCGTCGTCGGAATGTTTGCCCGATGAGGAGGTTATCTAGTTGTTTACATCACATGATCATCAATCATCATGCAGTATCATATACCAGGTACCAGGTATAGGTTGTATGGATCATTAGCTACGTGCAGGTTTTATGGTACATGTTCTCTAAGGGCTTAGACTACTGGTATATCTTTAACTTGGTATACTGCTGTAGGAGGCAGAAGACAAGGTTCAGCAGCCGTCAGCCCTATTAATAACACACGTGGGTGTTTTTCGATTTTTTATTGTATTGCGAACATGAGTAAAACGATATCATGGTAAAATGATATCATGTTAAAACGATATCATGTTAAAACGATATCATGTTAAAACGATATCATGTTAAAACGATATCATGTTCTGCCGGTTCTTGGTTCTCGGGCTAGCACGCCGCTCTTTCGCTGTCAATGTTCCATAAAATTTAGTTATAATACGTCAGCTGTGGGTTCGATCAAATTAGTGGTCGATACTCATCTTTGCAAGCTGCGTGATACTCCGGCCGCGCGTTTTTACAGTATGTATGCCTCTTTCAAAATATAGGTCAATGACTCTGACCCACATTTATAAAATTTAATTAAAATACGTAAGCTGTGAGTTCGATCAAATTAGTGGTCGATAATCATCTTTGCAAGCTGCGTGATACTGCGTTCGATTGTTTGTATTTGTACTTGTCCGTGTCGGCGTAAGATTGGGGATTCAATATTGAAGACAGCCACCGCGCCACAGATGTTCCGGCAGCAGGATCGCCTGTGTAGGAATGGCTGCACAAGTACGGTATTGGTGAGAGCGATGGTAGCGGGGGTGCGGGAAGGGGGGGGACGGGGCATCCATTTGTTGCTTGCCTTAGTCATTTTGACCATTGACCACGCGTCCCTTTCGAGACGGAGCACCGTTCCTACTCCGATTAGAGACACCTCTAACATTTGGGCGGTCAGTACGTCTCATCCATATATTGCATGCTGTAAAAAAAAATGCATATCTTATCTCCTTCCTGTTTGGCCAGGGGAGGGTGATGACGCTACAGTAGTAGTGATAGTGTCGAAAGCGGAGAGGGAGGAGGTGGCGGTAGCGGGGGTGCTGGAGGCTGTAAGGCAGTGCGATCGTACCCTTTTGTTTTTAGCTCCCTTCTCGCCCAAGCGAGCCACCAGAACACTATGGTTAAGGTCCCACCAACACACGAATCCCGAAAACTGCCTTCTCGCCAGAGCGAGCCACAAACACACTGTGATTAAAGTCCCACCAACACACGACTCCCGAAAACTGCCTTCTCGCCAAAGCGAGCCACCCAAACACTGTGACATTACACCGAGCAAATCCCCCTTCTCAGTCTATGAAATGTTAGCTCATGCAGAATTGCACCCCCGTTTCAGGGACAAGCTAATTGGAATTATAGTTACATACGCGTTTCTGTTGTGCAGCAGGAAACGGGTGAAGACCAGGTAGCTGCTTCGGCAGGAGCGTGTTGTAGTGCGTGTATAGTCGTGTGAGCACCGAAGAACTACGCCATAATAGGGACCACCTTATTCAGAAACTCTCGCCTCACGCCTTATTGACGCCATAATATCAGCTCCCGATGCAAACGACGTTCGATAACTTCATAATAAATACCGGGTGCCATATAACACGTACTGGTAAGTCCTATGTATGACCAGGCCAGTAGCAGAGTTCACGTATTTTTTTTTAATGATTTCAAATACGTCAGCTGTGAGTTCGATCAAATTAATAGTCGATACTCATCTTTGCAAGCTGCGTGATACTCCAGCCGCGCTTTTTTCAGAGGTTTTCCTCTTCCAAGGTAGAGGTCAATGACTCCCCCGGATGCTGCCAGGGTGAGCAGAACAATTGCAATACCAATCCATAATGAATCTACAACGCTCTGGGCCTGTAGCATGAAGTTGAAGAGCGCACGAAGAGCGCACGAAGGATCATATAGACTATCGACCCAGTAAAGTAGGTATCCCCTTTTAAGGGCCCCCGCGATAAGGGGAAACGGTACTGTATAAGGGATCTCAAATTTCTGCGAACCATGTTTTCTCAGTATAGAGAATCTCCTCTCTGTTGTTGCATCCGAAGTTGCATACAAAACCATCAGTTAGTTGCATCCATGATGGTCATATGATGGGAAAAGGAGAAATATTGTTGTAAAGGGCTGGAAATAACTGCCGCCCCAGTCGTAGTGAGATGTACGGGATGGGAGAAACTATGTTCGAACCTGGTTAGAACGTCGGAATGGGATGGGAACAACTAGCCAGGCAGTGGGACGGGAAACAGTCGGGAAGGGAACAGGCAGCGGGGTGGTAACCACTCGCGGCGGTAACAAGACACCTTACGGCGGGATGGTAGACGGTGGGAACAGAAACCAAGGACGGGAACGGTCGGGAAATCGCGGTCGGGAACGAGATATCACTCGGTTTCCCGTTACCCTCCCGTCCCGTTCCCCTCCCGAGCACATCTTCCCGTCCCGACCTTTACCGCGCGTGCCCCTGGTTTTCTTACCTTTAGGAACCTCGTCCCTTATAGTGGACCCAACACTTACTAAGGGCCCCCAGGTCCCTCTACAACTGACCACTACACTGTCCCCCCCTTGCGAAACGCCATACAAACTGATTTAGAAAACGAGTTTTGCGCCCCTAAAGTGCTAGATGTACCAACTGTGATATACGGAATGTTGGTACATCGCGACCTTTCCACCCCGACGCGCTGGGGTCCCTTTAAAAGGGGCTACCTACTCTGCATACGATATATGGTGAAAGCCGATCATCAGGTGGCAGAATTGGCCCTTCCAGCGGTAGCATTCCAACGTTGTTAATAGTATGCTCTATACTCGTGAACCAGATACAGAGTATAAAAGGCAATCAGGAATCAAGCAATCAAAGAGCAAGCAATTGCCAGGCCTAAGCACGATCCCGCGGGATTTGCCGCTTGGTTTTGTCTCTGATTGCCTTGCACTTTCATTTTTTGGCCGACCGGATGCATCCGACGGGAAAACTGGACGACGTCGAGGAGAAAACGGTTACGAGTATACATTCGTATTCTCGTGGTACCAATATCAAGATTACCAATATGACCTTATTTAGTTCAGTACCAATAGTGATTGATTTACTACAATACCAGGTAGGTGTTAATTTAGGGCGTTCACATTGATAAGAGTCAACGCTGGACTCCCACAGCTCTCGAGCTCCTTAGACCCATGGGCCATGCCGGTTGGAATCGGATCCTGTTCCAACCGTGAACCGTCATGGCCCATAGCCCTATTATTACGGGGGACCATAGTAAACAGGACCTACGGTACACACAAAAACCTATATATTTAGCTATTTTTACTCACAATATTTGGTCCTATTTACTATGGTCCCCCGTAATAGTAGACACCTAGACTCCCCAGAAGACCTATATATTTAGCTGTTTTTACTCACAATATTTGGTCCTATTTACTATGGTCCCCCGTAATAGTAGACACCTATTAGTAGACTCCCCAGAAGACACCTAGAGTCACCCGAGGGTATGAAATATTGACTGACCCCTTTGGCGCTTGAGAAGGAAAAATTGTCGAGAAACAAGTGACGATCCTGTCGACCCTGGTACTACCACCCCATCACCCATCTCACCCCGGGGAGTCACCGATCAATGATATATATCCATGACGATGTCGAACAGCTCGTACTGCCTGTAGCACGCGATCGCACGCAGCTGCTTGCAAACATGGGTTTCTTCGACGAAATTCTCGATCTCACAGCCTTTAGGGTGTTTTTTTTATAGTTTTGTAAATGTCGTCAGTCTATTCCGTTGAACGATGCGTGTACTCAACTTGAACTTGAACTTGAACTTGAACTCCGTACGGCAAGTTTTTTATTCGCAGACGTGATATTTTTTGTTTTAGCGAGGGGGGGTTGGTAGTCAATGCATTTCGCAAAAGGGGGACGCGATATTATGCGATCTTCAACATCATGACATGGCTTCGGGAGTGCATTAAATATTGGGGTTCGATCCTATTCCTACAACAGTGAAAACTCAGAATCGAGAAGAGATTAATTGATGGAGAGTTGTTTACCGCTTGTTTGACGACAGTATTTGCTGACAGTGGCCGACCCTCGATTTTTTTCGCCGGCTCCACGCATGCCCGTATTGGTCAAGGATGTAGGCAAATCGAGGCCGTTAATGCGACGGTACTGCCAAGTGCAAAGAGGGGAGCAGCGGTACAAGTTATGGCGGTACACGAAGTGACCAAAAGACTGCTCGTCGAATAATAAAATCCCTCTCCTTTTTTTCGTGTATATTTCATCGACAACGGGCAAGCAACACATGTAAAGAGTGTCCAATGGTCTTGAGATCGCTTTCATTTCGCGATGTTTATGTAGTGATGCGGCGTCAGCCGCAGAAACCTTTTACGATATACCTGATACGCCGTTGTTTTTTTATTTGTTCAGCTGCTGCTATCGCGGGGTGGTGGAATTGAATTGATACACGAGCTGTTATTTGTTATTATCTTGTCACGGTCTACCGGCATAGGGGTACGAGCACGAGTACGGGTAGACATTTCGGAACGACGCATCCTCCACGACACCAAGCGGGCGAGAGCGCACCGTCGTAGTTTCGGCTTGCTGGGCGGCCCGCTGGCACGCTCCAACGCCGCTCATCCGCGTCATACTTTAGCTGCACCTCTCGAGTCTGTGTGCTCTCAGCGGCTGTTGTACTGTGTCGATACAAGCACTAGGGAACTGGTGGTGCGTGCCCAGTGCCAGCCTGATGCTGGGATGCTGGGTTAATATTTTTTAGTACATTAGACAATAACCCATTTTATTATATGGCGCGTTATCAATCATCGTAGGTAAGTCTAGGGAAATATAAGTAAATACAGAGGATTATATATAAGTGCACGTAAATTTACAAAGGTAAATAGGGACAAAAATAAATACACACCAGGTAAAATGTGATGACGTTTTCTTTGCGGGCGATCCGGAAATAAACCCTCAGTTGGTCGACTATATTTACGTCGACGGCTGCTGATGTTACACCTTTTTCTTAATTAGTGATTCGAGCTGCGTCGGGTAAATGTGGCTGTATCGGCAGCGCCCGATGAAAGTTGCCCCGCTCATGTTGCGCTAGCGACTACACACGCTCTCTGCCAATTTCGCGACCAGGCCCGATTCTCTCCTCTTTTCTCGAACTTTGGGTGCTGTCTTGTATATAAAGTGTAACTATTTTCTCGAACTCTGGGTCTCTTCTAATCCATAGCCTCTTTGTATAGCCTCTTTTTCTCGAACTCTGGGTGTAGTCTACAAGTATTTATAATACGTCAGCTGTGAGTTCGACCAGCTGAGTGGTCGATATTCAACTAGAGTAAGGCAAGCTGCGTGATGCTTGCGCCTCGCGTTTTTACATATTCAGTCCTCTTCAAGGATGCAGATCAGCGAGCCCCCTGGATTTTCTAGCCTCTCACACCGATTTTTCCTGGGTTCCCCTAGATCCTTCTCTCTGCACCGTGGGAGACCCCAAATCATCTCCAACCTTGACCTGGCCACGTTGTCCAGGCTGGTTTTTGTACATTTGTGTTTTTTTTTAAATAAGTTACGAGGGCATAACTCTTACCCCAACCCTAACCCCACTCTAACCCCAACCCTAACCCAGGCTAATAAGGCTTCGACCCGAGCGCGGCTTCAACGCGCGTTTTGAAAAATCTGAGAAAATTGTGCGGGACCACCCCAAAAATCAAAACATGTTTAGAACTTTATCTGGTATATATGATTACGATGAGTTGTGTGTTGAGAACACCGCCGTAGAGGCTACTGACGTCGTTCGACGAGGACGAAACGGCCTCGACCTGGTCGTTGCGATCGTTTCCGAGGAGGGGACCCCCTGTGTGTGTGTGTGTGTTCTTTAAATCACGCTGATATTTCCACCCACTACATCCAGCATATCCAGTGTCCGTGCTGATACCTCCTCCTTGAGAGACGAGCGAGCGAGCTCAGTGGTCACAAACTACAAGACATCAGAGATACGCATCGCAAATTCAGTAAGGTTGTTCGGCCATGCAATGCCAAACGCAATGAACACGAAGGCGGAATATAAGCAAGCCAAGCCTGGGACCCAGATATCGGCGTTATACAGGGACCACTATTAGTTGTATATTGTTGGAAGTGTTGATTTGCTTATTCTGCGGTAAGCACGGGAGAGAGCCTGTTTTGGCACGCCAGGAGGCTGTCGATTGCGAATGGTGAACGGCTGTAGTTGCAAGCCGCGAAGAATTAGAGACGTTGAAGTTACGAGATGCTTCTTGCACTTCTGTGGGCACAGAAAAGAGCCTGTTGGGCACGACAAGAGGTTAAAGCAAAAGCGCATTATGATACAAGTAGGATCTGATACGATGTACGGGTAACATTTACAAGGTATATATATATATACGTGTATATGGATGTATGTATCATATTATATGTATGTTGTGTAATCCAGATATAGTTGTCAACGAGCGTCATTTGGGATCTACTGTAGGCGAACGTTGTCGGGATAACATTTGCTTGGGATTATGGCGATATCGCCACGAGAGCTTTTGGGAATGTCCCTATAATATCATAGGTATATAACATCGCGACGAGTTATCGTATACCAGGTTGTACTTGTACTGTTTTTATTTTTATGTTTGCTCATCCCATTTATTATCTTGGCACTTTTCTTTCTCCTCCTCCCTCCCTAGACGTAACTCGGATCCGGGGTCACTTTTCTCCCCCCTCCCCACTACGATACGGTACGCGCCTTCATTTTTATCACGAGAAGAATTCAGCACTTTCTTCCCTCGTCGACTCGCGTCGAAATGTGCTTACTCACGCAATAAAGCGCTCTCCGCAGTTGGAGTACCTGGTATGATATACTCGTATACCAGTGCGAGTTATGATGCTATTAATAATCGAGTGTGCTGTACGCGGTTTCGGGACAACATTACCTTGGGAAGATCGTGGCGGGGAGCGACCCAGTGGCGTTCACGAATTGGCCCAGGTTCGAAAAAAGAGGATTCGTACGATTGTATCGTATCATACATAAGTCACAGGATTCTTCCTCCCCACATCTTACTTCCGAGAAATTTCCCAGGCCGTCGGGCATTCTCAATTATTTATGTCAACTATGTTTCAACCATTTTTGTCGAAGCTGGGCCAAAGGATTCTAGTCGAGGGTACCTTACCACTTTTTCGAGAAAAAGGTTGATATACTCTTTGCATCATATATACCCTAACCCTAACCCTAA
>JBBMKB010102328.1:0-10271 GCA_037833945.1 Alaria marginata | reverse complement strand
ATCCGAACGACACGAGACTCTCCGAGAATATTTGGAAGAGCCAAGGCATAACATGTCCACCAGTACGTGTTCAGCCGTGAGTCAACGCATTCTACGGCAACTACAGTAGTAGAATCCATCCTGTCCAGACCACGGCTAGAGTAGCTCCAACCCTGCTCCGCCTGGAAGATCTGCAAGAAGACTCTGCGCTCTAGGCTGAGACGATGGTAGCATACAGCAGACGAGCAAGTACTTGAAAGTGTCGACCCTCCATAACGTCGGCTAAGCAGTGCCGGTTACCCTCCGTAAACACAATAAGGCGATAAGGCAACTGTGAAATCGTCAGATTCAAATACTACAGCAGTAAGCAGGATTAATATTGGAAACATGTGCAGTAGCCCTGGTTGCCGCTTCGAGTTATAAGGTGCCAGCTAGCACCTACTGCCGCTGTAAACGAACCACTACTACAGTATCTCTCCCTGTCCTACAAACCTGGTCTAAGGCTGGCGTGTCGTCGAGCAGGAGACCTCACCGCGTCGTTCACAGTCACTAAAGGTTGACAGGCGCGGGTTTACGCGACAAAGGAAACTACTACAGTAGTGTACTGTAGCTCTGAACTCAGGTTGGTCGCGTTGGGGTTAGGGTTAGAGCTAAGATGTACTGTAGTAAGTATTCGTATCGTAACCTATGGTGACCCTCAATTATGATGTCGGATAAGTTGTAACCTACAGCAGAACAGCGGGTTTTGACGAAGGGTCTGGTTCTCTCTCGCTTCACGCCATGACAACGTTCGCGTTTCATCCACCCCTCTTCCCTGCCAGCGATTGATCGCCCGGGTATTTTATTTGATACACCGATACATGTGATGCCTATCAAGCAAGAGTTGTTTTCGTTGTCCAATGCTAGCCTTCTTCATGGATGCATATGTAGTTTCCCCTAGTGTCTAGCTTCTTCACTCGCGCCATCGACCGCACAGCTACTTGTTCACTAAGTGTAGTGCGACTTCTCTTCATCTTGCCATGTACCGCTGCTGCTGCTGCTACGGCTTTTATGCACAAGATCAATACATCAGGTGTTGTTGTGGTAAGGGTTGTGCCGATCGATGGGCGTGTCAAACTCGCCCATATCGACTGACTTGTTTCGTTGCCATCGACCGCACAGCTTACAGTAGTAAAAATATAGCTCAGATGGTGTGATTGTTCCACACACACTCGCTACTCGCCACCGCGTTGGAGTGAGCTGCACGATTTAAACTGGCATACCAGTCACATAGTTTCGACTTGTTGTTTGCTTGGCTTCGATGTGATGTCGAGGTGTGGATGGTAGTTTTCATCATGAATGTTGTTCGCGTACGTCCTTCTTCTGCCCGTATATACCAGATGAGGACAGCAGCTACCTCATGCGGTTCCCATCACTCATAGGCACGTTTCCGCTTTGCAACTAACCAGCTTTGCAATTTTTCGCGAGAGTGTTTTCGATCGATCGCGTGCTTTTCGGTATTCTATTTGTTCACCTCCGGTGTGGAACGTAACCTCACGTTCTGCTCACACTGTGGTCAGGTATCGTTTTGCCGATGCACCACAACTCGGACAGGTCATGATCTAGATCAGCTAGGTCCTTTTTAGCAGATATCAATATGTTGTCCGTAACAAGGTCTAGATCATACAGATCCCACGTAGCGAAAGTGTGTGCCGATGCTGACTGAGTGCCTCAGCGGTTTAGCATTTATAACGAATACATGCAGATCGTACTGATGTCGCCTGGAAAACGAGTGCAGATCATCCAGATCAAACAGATCATACAGATCTCAATTGGCGAAACACATGCAATGCGTAGATCACGAAGATCATAGAGATCTCACCTGGCGAGCATGTTCAGATCATGCAGGTCATTCAGATCCGACCTCCCGAAATGTGTATTTATGATCTAAATCATACAGATCCTATCAGGAAACAGTATATAATCTAGACCTCGTAGATCATACAGATGCCACTCGGAAAACACGTGTAGATCATGAAGATCATTCAGATCCCACCCAGCCAGGCAACGATAATGTGTTGGAAATATGTACGTAGGTCGCACATAATCCCACCGGGCGGAGCATGCGTAGGTCATGCAGATCATACAGATATCACCTGGGAAACATGTGTAGATCCCGCAGATCGTTCAGATCCCACCTGACGAACCATGTACGTAATATCTTGATAATACAGAACCCACTCGGGCAAACGTGTGTGGAAGATCTAGATAATACAGAATATCCCACTCGGGCAAACGTGTGTGTGTGAAAGACCTAGATCATCGTACAGATCCCGGAGGTGCCACCGGTCCGACGTATTTTTGAAGGGTTCGTACATACTTGCGGAGAGGCCTGTATATCAGTAGTGCGTTCTGGGGTTTTTCATGTGTGGGCGGGGCCCTGACGGCCGGGGCTAATTTGTTTGGCTCGATTCGCTCGCCTCAAAACCAGCTGGCCATGACCTCCGCCAGCAGACATGCCAACTAAAGCAACTTATTATAGGTGTGGCGAAACGGCAGGGTTATTATTAATAGACGTGAAATCCTATCGATTCACAGCTCTACCACACTGGCCTACTGCTGGGAAGGCTGGCATACATTGTTCGGGTTCGAACCTACGTAGTCTAACTGCTAGGCTAGACAGATACACTGTGGCGACCCCTGCCCACGACGTCGCCCAGCAGCAACTCGACCGTCGCGTTTTCGAGATTCGCAGAGGAACCACTTGCTGTCCGCTGCCGAGATCGTCTGCGGCCGACGTTCAACTAGAAGCGCAGCCGCCCCCGTCGTTTACCATGCCGTACGTGGGCTGTAGGCGACGTACCTATGAAATTAACTAATTTAGCTGTGTTCGTGTAGTGGGGAGTATAGACTACCGTGGGCTTGTCCTATCGACAATGTAGCTCTTGTCTTGTATATAACAGTTCCGACATACGCTTGAACCAAGGGTACTATAATATATTCACCCGCGGGCAAACACATAGGCATGTATGTGCATGTGCTAGATTATTTACATCATAAGGATCCCCCCTGCTGAAACATGTACAGATCATACTAATCCCACACGGCGAAACATGTGTATAAGATCTAGACCATACACGTCCCACCTGGCGCAACAAGTACGTAAAACACTAGACAACACAGATCCCAACTGGTGAAACGTGTGAAGATCGAGCAGATCATAAAGTTCCCACCTGTTGAAACCTGTGTGAAACTAGATCATTCAGATCCCACCTGGCGAAACATGCATGTCATATCTAGCTCATCCCAACAGGAAACTATTATCAAGACCTGACAGATCCTGCTGATCCCACTCGACCGACATGTATGTGCAGATCATGCTGAACACGCAGACACCATCCAAGCAAACCTGTAGAAATATCTAAATGATACAGGTCCCCGTAGGGCAAACATGTGTGGAAGAGCTAGATCATACAGATCCCACCCAGAAAAACGTGTGTATAAGAGCTGCTAAATAGATCATACAGATCCCACCCAGCAAACGTGATCTAGATCCTGCAGATCGATGCAGATCACGGATATATACGAAAAAATATCTACTGTAGATCCGACACATACTTCGGTAGAGAAGAATCGTTCCTTTTATGAGGCTGTTGACTTTACTACTGGAGTATGAGCTCTATACAACACCTGAAAACTGATTTTGACTAATAACTGGAAGTGCAACCCGATAAACAAACAAACCCATGGCCTGGGTATACAAACAACACAAGTTGCAATCGAAGAACAACATTTCCACAATTGTGTGTCAAGGAGTCCCGTCATTCCGAAAACAATATTAGTATAGTATAGAGTGCTGTTGTTGTACTATTAAGAGTATCGTAGCACGCTTGATCCTGAAAATCAAATGGTATCTGATCTGTCTGAGGTGTACAGTGTTCGATCCTTCCTTCTTGTTTCTTGCTACGCGCCTTGAACGTACTTAGATTTCTCTTACGATGTGTGCTTGGTTGTATTTCAGGGAGGACTGAACCCACAAGAGAAGCTATGCGAACGACACCATCTGGCGTCTTCACCTCGGTGACAGCGGCTGCTGCACTACTGGTACTAATGCTCATAGGCGCTACTGGGCCTAGACCATCTTCGGCGGCTTTAAGCAAGTCTCGCTTGACGTGAGTCAGCGCGATGTTTTGTTTTTCTTGCTGTCTGGTATTGTTCGTCTCGTCATCAAACATTTCTTCAAAAACGAAACAAAGAAAAACTTGGTGCCAATGAATAGACGAAATAACGTACTGTGGGTCGTGTATGAACGCTACAGGTATTTGATGCCAAAACGGGCCGAGCTGTAACGAGATCTTGTAGATAGTATTGCTTATATGTCAGTGGCACCTATAGATTCGACCAGTTGACATACATCTGGAGTCTGGCATGGTTTTTGTTCGTAACTGTTTCAGTACCGCGACGTCCAAAGTACATAATACTTCCCAGTGCTCTTGGTATCGGTAGCTTGGACGTACTTGCTTATCTACCTTTGCCGTAGCAGTCATATTGCTTTTTGGGCGTTTTTAGTTTCCGCGAGCTAGAAAAGACGTGGTCGCAGGTAGGTGTCGTTCTTCCCCCCGTATAATACTTTTGCTCATATTTATGTTTAGAGCTAGGGCTTAGCCTGGTTACATTGTAAATGGTCTGCTTCGAATTTGACGTGCACGAATTCCATGTTTTCTCGCGTGCCTTATATTTTTGTTTAACATCCGGAGTTATGCAGCATGAGGTTCAGTGTCGATCACCCCTATTGATATCGATATGAACAAGCATTGCCAGGAAGCAGATGGAAACATCATACTGGTACATAAAAGTTTCGCGTGATCGTCAACGTCTGGGCTGGTCTTGCATCTAGTAATATCGTTGGTTGTGTGATCAGCGACCCTTTTAAACTCTGCACTTATGGTATTATTGAACTAAAAAAATACTCGAGCACTGGTTGCATCTTGTTTATTCTTTAGAACTGCACGAATATCGTAGGATCATGCAGTTTGGATGAGTGTGGGACATCCTTTTATATTTGAAAGGTTAACTTCGTTTAGTTTCTCGAGGCAGCCCCCACCCTCCGCCCGTATTTGTTCTCCAAATATGGTACTGGATACCGAATAGTCTATCGCGCCGTCACAACACCCGTCCTGCAAAACTTTTATTGATGATGTTCTCGACAATGGGCGGGGAATCCGAGAGCGTGTGCTGTATTTCAGTTATTCTAGACTATATATTCGTACCTGTTTTATGTCCCGCAACTGCTGGACTACGGTAACCTAGAGACTCCGTCTGGTACTGGTGCACACAAGTGCATGTTTTAAAAGTATTACACGTCTCCCTTGTTCCATCATAATATTTTGTAAGTAGCTGAAGCACAAGCTCTAAGCGCGTGTACCGGATACCTGGACAACTACACGATGTTTTCATGTCTCGCAACTACTGTCGTAGCTGTACTTCAGGCAATGCAGAAGGCTGTCTTGAAACGTCTCCTGTTTGTTGGCACTCAAGATATTTACAGGTAATGCGTGACACACTCTCTAAACAACATATATCATTTTTACTACTGTACCGAAAACACGCCCTATTACTAGAGAAACTCCAAGTAGCTTAACGTGACTAGCGAGGTGCTCACACTTCCGTCCCGAGTGGTATCGTGTATGGCATCCCGTGAGTCTCATGTATCCATGTTCCCTCTCGCCGTATACGTTGCTCGGTTTCAAACCAATCGTACACAGGTCCGATAACTTCAAGGAGAACTGTGGTACTCCCACCCGTTACGCAACAGTCGCCGGGAGCAACACCGTGTGGGTGACAACGACCGCGACGCCTGCCCTCGTGATCAACGGTTCCTACAACTACCTTCTATTTCGCGACTTTCAGGACCGCGCGATCCGCTGCCTTGGTGATTATCCTTTGTTGCCCGGCGTTCAAACTTCGAATGTGGCCAAATCCGCAACCCATCCGGACGGAAGCACTACCACCACGACCATCACCAGCACCAGTGCCATCCGCAGCGGCACAACTGTGGCTCAGACGTCAAGAGCTACCTGGTACCTCGACAGCTTCGGCGGAGGGGGCCGCGAGGACACCGACAACGAGTCCAGATGGAGACGATTTCGGCATGAGCGCTTACGCCTGCCCGACCAGTTCATGGCGCGCTTCCTCAACACCCTCATGTACCTGGCGGTTGTCATTACGGCAGACGTAATCGCCGCTCTTCTGTTCGGAAGGTGGTGTCCGCGCTACTATCAGCGAGCTAGGCGGAACCGGCTCAACTGGAGGAGGCGCAGGCGCTTCCTCCGGTTTAGAATGAACGCCGCCGACGCCATTCTCGGGATCTGGGACGCGTGTGTTCAGCTTCACCACATGTTGCGCGTGGGCCAAGACGACGTGTCAGGATCCACATACCAGATGATCGCGAACATACAGTTGACTGAATATCCAGCGACCCTATCGATATTCGCCGACGTACCCACGTCTGAAGTCATCGCGGCTGTGGCCTCCATACCAGCACCCACCTTGGCGTTCCCAGACCTGTTCCTTCTGGCATCACGAGGACCACCCGTTCCCCCCCGTCAGCTACCCTTGCTGGAGGCTTCAGAGATGTCAGCGGTTATATGGTGTCATCGGAGAGCACCTCTACCGGCCGCCGGGCTCGAGATCGCGCTACGATCAGCTGTGTCCCCACGCTCTCCGTTGCTATTAGCGGCGGCTCCACCTCCGACGGGGCCATCGCTTGCCCCGAGCCAAGGCCTACCGGAAGCTGCAGACAGAAAGATGACGCATCGCGCGGAGAGGCCCCTGACTGCAATGTGTCCCTCTGCAATTGATGCTACAAATGAATGTGCCGTGGTGAGTTGGGTTAGAGTGGAGTCGTGATAAATGGTACGAGACTGATAGCGCAGAGGCTGATAGTGCAGAAGGATTGGTACATAGCCCTCATGAAATTATTGAGAGTACGCCATTGCGCACAGAGTTCCTTCTAGACGTGTCTATTATCAGATTCTTCCCTCGCTCACCGGGACAGCCCCCCTCCCCCCCCCGTTCTAGCAGTCCCCTCGTCTGTCTACCACGAAAATTAACTAACTCCTCCCGTTTTCCCGCCTTCCCTCCCGATCTACCTCCTACTTAAACCTTCGCCAACAAAAACTATCACACGACAGCAGAACATCACGAGTAGGCCTAGCTTCAAGACCTTAAGCACGGAGAGGGAATGGCTGGCCGTTTTAGGCGTCAACCGCTTCCTGGTAGGCTTGAGCTCACCTTGCCCAGCTACGAGTCCGGCGGCACAAAATAACCGTTCAGCTCTTGTCTCTGCCGATACTAATTATGGGAATGCGGAGGTGAGTCGATGTAGTGTGCAGGGACGGTATACTATGTGGGCTTGTTCTTCAATTTTAACCGTTGTTTCTTATCATCACCCCTCAGCACACTCAGTGCCTGTGCCTACTGTGCATCATAAAGACGTACATGCTCTGTGATCACAAACAAATACGCAAATTGGTACCAGGTACATGATTACTAGTGTGAGGATATGAGGCCCTGTTATTCTAGGCCCTGGATCGTTCAGCGTTTCATATACTTGTACACCCAAGCGCGTCATCCGTGCAGCATGTTGGAGGTTGTAATCCCTATCCGTAGGACAGCGTGTTTGGTGACCGCAAATCGCTACTACTGTAAATAGTATTTAGTTGGCAAGCCATAACAGGCAGATTCGAGCTGTTGGTTTGAGGAGGTCTGTGATTGTTCAGATGACCGACGATATTTTGGCGTGTACGAATGTAGATGACGTCAGTTGGTTATGAGGTTTACCTCCACCAACCTGGCAGGTACTCATCAGCCACCGATCCCCGCGAACGCAACCCGCCTCCCACGACATATGTTTGCGTTGCACATCGTAAAAGAACATTGTGTCAGCCTTGTGATTGGCTGCGTCGTAACGCAGCTCAGGAGTCTAGTGCATAGCGTTTTCCAACAATTGTGCACGGTATCATGACCATGGGATACAAATATATAATCTGCCGTCCCCCCCAATATCTACCATAGATGGTTTCCGACGATATGAGGCAAGGATAAATGGGAATATGCTTGATGGTGCAAGTTGAAGCAAAACGTGACGCACACCGATAATCCGTCTTGTATCCTTTGTGCATGCCATGCAGCATACACCTAATCGTGGGCTGCATGCACACTGTCTTGAGTTTGGGGCGGTGGAGGGGTTAGTAACGGCCTAACTTGAAGCATAAAGTATTGCACACATATGATGTGTTGCACAATGCCCAGTTCATGGCGTGCAGTCGTCATACAGGGGCCCAAGCCACAAAATATATGAAAAGGCACGGAAATACCTCAAGTAGGGTAACCGCCATTGGTTATCGATCAACTGCTTTCTCTGATTTTCTCTCTTTCACAAGGTATTCATTTGATCAAAGGCGAGACAAATCCAAGACCACCGCATCAATTCAATTTAGGATACATCTAAAACCTAGGGAGGATTCGCGTTTCGTTATCATACAATCTAAAACCCGGACCGGGAAATCAACAACACAGGAAAGGCGGAAGCGATAGGAAATAATAGTCTACCGTTATGGTGGATACGAATGGCCGTACACCTGCCCGGAAGCACAAACATTCATTTAGATCCCTTTTAGTTGTGCCGGTGCAGTAACGATGACAATCGTCTCCTCTTCGGGCCTTATATATATATACCCTTGTGCAGTATTTCATTAGCTTCTGTTGACGGCCGCACTTTGGGGTAGGGTTAGGGGGCTGGTTTCGTTGCTCTGGGATACCATCAGCACAACTGTGAGAGATTTCGCACTGAATACACGTTCGTATGCCCCGCCCCTTCCGATCACCTGCTGTGCGGCCGTCATGTTCGAACAGGGCACGGTAAACACCCTGGTGAGATACAACACCGCTAAGCAAAGCGTCACCATGGCGGTTGAAGAGTTTGGTGATGGTCAAGCCGACACTGCCGACGAACCCCCCCCGTCCCCATTTTTCGTATGCAAACACTACACGCCCGACAGCACCTGCTTCGTCAGTGCGCACGGTGTGGCGTACACAACAATCATCATGTCCTACGTTCACCAGTTCAATCACCGGACTAGGGGGGATTCGCCAGAGGCTACCCCCACTACTACGCAGGCGGGCGACGTGTTGGACATCTTGTGGCCAGCTATGAACGCACGGATGCGGTGTAAATGGTCTCAAGCATGCATTCAAACCACGTCGAGCGAGTACTATCGTTCTTCTGTGGAGGCGGTGTTTGCATCGTGTTTCATTGCCGATGAGGCTGAAATGGCGGTGTTGAGCGATCTGGTTAGAAAATATCTATGACCTGTTAGGCTGCATGTAAGATTGTCAAAGATCAAGTGGAATTCGTGTTATGGGAGGTTTTCGGGTTAGGTTTTGCTTGGGTGTATTTCTTCCGCGGGCGTGCTCGTAAGGCATGTGATCGGTCGAGCCAGCCTATATATAAGGGGTATTAGATGGAGAACCCGCACAATGGTGGGCGTGTGAACATGTTGAAACTTGAAAATTCGGTGTAACGTAAAGGCAGGTTTTGCAGCATCTCAAGGCCTCAGATGGATGAGGCACGAGACTTGACCGCGCGGATGTAGGGTCTAGCGAGGTTTTCGAACCCATTTGATATTTCTTTATATTTCCTGGGTACGTGTGGAACTGTTTGGCATGCAGAGTTAGCCAAATCAGGGGTAACGTCAAAACCGGCAAGACGCTGAGGGGGCGTGCATGTTGGATTTTGTCTTTGATTAATATTGTTGCTGAATGTTTTCATGACTAGTATTTTGTGGCCCAAAGGTGGGGAGACGTGAAGCGGGATATATCGCGAGGGCTCCATGTTTACACCGCGTAGAGCCTTCCAGTGGTCTCTGTTCGGGGGGGTGTTGACAAACTATATATTGAAACATTTGATCGTGTGTAAACGTTGCATCCTCATTCGTTGCCGCAGACATGCTCGCAACGTGGAATGATACATACATAATGCCAACACACTGCTACGTTGTAGTCCGAGGCATCATGCGAAGTGTTTCCACGGAACCCAACATACGCTTTTATGTTGCGGTCGTGTGAAAGATCATAAGTCAAGTTGGCATAATATGTATATTATAAAAATTATAACTACACTTCAGCTGTGAGATCGAAAATTTGGTCGAAACTCATCTTTGCAAGCTGTAATATGTATATATATTATAAAAAATTAAAAAACACTCCAGCTGTGAGATCGAGGATTTCGTCGAAACTCACTTCGCAAGCTG
>JBBMKB010102317.1:0-10273 GCA_037833945.1 Alaria marginata | reverse complement strand
CCCGGCCCGGCCCGGCCAGTCACATTCTCAAAATTCACGGCCGGCCCGGCCCGGACAATCACATTCTCATTTTTTTCGGCCCGGCCCGGCCCATCACACTTTCAAATTACCAGCCCGGTCCAGCTCGGCCCATCACAACTCTCACAGCGGCCCGGACCAGCCCGGCCCGCACTATCGGCCCATGACAAGCCCTGGTATTTACAAGGTTCCCCTTCGGGACTGTGATTTACTTGAAACCTCGGGGGTGTCGCAGGCGTTCGTTCCTCGCACCAGGTACTCGTAAGCCACCGGGCAAGTAACCGGGCAAGTAACACCGACCAGCCCAAACGAGTTTATAGTTAGTTCTATACCAAAGCACGCTTCTCACAAGCGAGTTATGGTGCTACGACATTGTAAGGGTAGCAAGCGGCTGACCTTGGCTTTCCGCCTGCTGCACACTGGGCTTGGGTATTGCCCTATTCGCGGTCAGCACGCCTTTGTGGTTAACGCAGAAAAACTTGCCTCCGACTTTTGTCACCGCTTGGGGAGGCGTACACACAGGTGGACTGCAAGCAGAAAACAACTCAAAGGTACGTAGGCGCTATGGGAGAGAGCGGTAACACGGCTCTTCGAAGTCTCGGGAGGTTTTGTTAGGAGCGTGGGCTCCTAATAGCAGGGACCAGACTTGATGGCAGACTATGAATGAGCGGGAAAAAGGGACACTTATCTACCTGGTATGAGCTACGGAGTGCTGCATCATGTGGAGTAAATAATATACGAGGATATTTTGTCTTATGCATATGTATACCAGCTGAACTAGAGAGCCGCAGCGGTGAAAAAGGAAAAACAGGTTCAAGAGACAAGTGCGGCTCATCGTAATTTCGTCATTTCTCGGTACCACAACACAATTCAGATTGCTATATTTTACATGAACGACAACTTGGAAGGTCACGTTACCTCTTTTGAAATATCATCTTGTGAAAAACCACTCAATTGCAGTCGCTCCTCCACTCCGTAGTCTGTTGGAAAGCGCGAGGAGGGACAAGAGGTAAGAGGGGAACGCCGCCATTAAGTAGATTATTATTCTGTCAAACCTGAACGAATGTCTGCAAATCAGTAACAACATAAATCAGTACGGTAATGCTAAATACAGCACCGGTTATATGCGACATACGACACCAGTGTCGTATATAGGCCTCTTACATACGACACCGCGCGCCATTCGCGGTACGCGCTCCGGATGAGCATGGGGGTGCCAGCGCTGCGTTGGCATGGTGTAGAGCTATCACTGAAGCCATCATGGAGCCCAAACAGACCAGTACTCGAGGAGATACGAACTCATCACGCACACCAGCGGAAATTCAGGCCGGTGTCGTAAATAAGGAATTGCGACACCGGTGTCGCTTATACGCACCGGTGTCGCTTATACGCGACACCGGTGTCGTACGCAAGGCTTATATACGACACCAGGCCACGTTTCGCTGCACACACCCCGTGGTGGCACGGGATTACGAAGGGTGTGCAAGCATAGTGTAGGGCTACCACTGAAGCAATCGTTAAGTCAAAATACATCAGTACGCGGACCAGTACGCGAGCAGATGTTTGCTGTCTCGGATAACAAAATGCGGCCACAATCACAAAGAAACAAAAAAACTCATTCCATCTATTGTCTCAACACTTTTTCTTTCTCCTTCTCTCCCTAGTTGTAACTCGGATCCGAGGCCACTAAGCAGGCTCTTCTCCCCCCCCCACTACGGCATGCGCCTTCATTTTTGTCGCGAGAAAACTTCAGCCCTTTCTTCCCTCGTCGACTCGCATCGAATTGCTCCTACCGACGCTGCTAGGCGCTAGACGATCCGAGCAGCTGATTCCTTTGATTTTTTAATTTTTGTAAACAAACTCAAAAGTCCGATCCACGTGGGATTTTAAATCCAGAACCAACTCTATTAATAGTAGTAGCACTCGAGGGTAAGCACTAGAAGACCCTACCCACGCTGCTGGCGATCCGAGCAGCTGATTTCTTCTTTGTTCTATTGTTGAAAATAAACTCAATAGTCCGATCCACGTGGGTGTTGTATAATAGTAGAATTCGAGGGGAGCCACTAGGAGACCACCGGTGCGACCGGTGTCGCATCGATAAGAGTAGTCACATTAATAGCAGCGTGACCGAGACCACGCCATTTGTAAAGGAGACTCGTCGAATTTGTCTGTTGGGCGCTGATCAAATGATGTGGGGGAGACTCCGCATGGTCTAGGTCTGTCATTAAAGCACCCCTGTTGCCAAGCAGTAGAGCATAGCACGCATGCCAGTCGTGGTCGATTGTATTTGCAACGGACAATTCGTAAGTTACTATACACGAGTAGGTATTTGTTTTTCCACGCCCATATAGCTCGAACGTGCATTGCTGTACAAAAGGTACGAACGTCATATAACCTAAACGGTTGAAAACGTTGTTGGTAGAAGATGTATATCACGACTTGGAAGCACATCAAGTATAACGGGGTACCAGGTAGGAATCAACAACGGATACAACATACGATCAGCAGCACATCAAAACACTACCATCAAATTCGTTGTTTGGCTGTACGTCCATCAACTTTTTGTTGAACGTAACACCTAACTCTTTTGCGAAAAGGAGCAGCAGGACATTGCGATCAATCGAATGCGAGGAGCGTAGACGTTTTCGAGTGGCGTTTCTACGAGCACCGTAAAAACCGATCCAACAGGCTGGTTCAAGCAAAACGCTCCAAACGTTCTCCACCACGAAGCCACTAGCAATAGCTACTCGAATGTCACGAAGTAGTTATTAATAGTATCAAACTGATCCCGATACACAACCGAATAGGTGGGCATGGCCAGTTTTTTGTTGGCCTAGGGCTGTGGCGCTACATACTTTTCCGCACTAAAGTCCAAATAAATGTTTTTAAGAGATAGACTCTGAAAAAATGCACACACGTTCTGTTAACCCTCACCGTAGTTCCAACAAACGGTGTGTTTTTTTGTTTTTTTTAGCCGATAAGAGCCCGAACTAACGACTAAAAAAAATCCAATTTGTGATTAAAAAATCCAATTTGGAAAAATATTTTCCAACTTGGATTAGATTTCGCGAAACTAACTTATTTGCTTCTTATCTATCAGAAAAGGGCGCATTGCAAGCGGATTGATCTTCAAATATCTGTGAAATTGGAATAACGCGGCAGGTCACACAACGCCCTGCTGACGAACACCGACGAAAGTAGACCAGAGCGACGGCTTGCGTCGTCGTGTGCGCGCCGCACACAGCCTCTACTTTTTTTGGAGGCCCAGGCTAGGAAGCTGACACCCTCCGAGCCTCTAGGATGTGTGGAGGGAGCCCAAAAACGCCGCGCGCGGAGCGGCAACGGCGATGAAGCTACCGAAATCTTACGCGAAAACTCGTGTTTTTGGCTCGTTGGGTCGATTTTCATGTGGCTTGGCCGATAGAGGCGGTTGAAAGATTGGGCTCGCGGCCGCCATGATATTTTATGACACGCCACCGCCGGGACGATGTGCTATGTCTGTAGGCGTGTGCGAAGGCAGATATTGCTCCGATCGTCTCTCGTTGAGGTTCGCATTTTATCGCCTCGATCGTCGTCGTCGACGCGGCCAAAAATCGCGCCAGGCTGCCCCGGGTGTATTGTCCCACCATGAACATGCCACGTCAAGTTGGGCCAACTCCCAAATTGGAATTGGATTTGACCCAAAAAAAGCCTTTCAGGCTTGTCGTATTTTTCACCAAATTCAAATTCGAGGTACCCCGAAATCGAATTATTTGATGATGGTGCGTGTTTTGATCAATCAAATACAAATAAGATTCTACATTTTTTCCAACTTGGATTTTTCTTTTAATCGTTAGTTCGGGCCCTAAGGTTGGGTACCACGAAGACAAAGAACAAAGTTTCCAGAATTTCCGAGAAAACCCTTTCAAGACATAAAACACGGCAAAAAAAAACAAACATTTACAGTCCCTTGACTTTTTTGCAAGGGCTCACAGAACACGTGTGTGTGCAAAAGCTCAGGGTCTGATTCGGAAAAACGGCGAGGACGTTGTGCCGGAAAAAAAAATAGGCCGTACAACATGAGCCAGCCTTTACATGTTTTGGGTTGTGGTTCAAGGCCAGCAGTAACAAAGCTTTGCACAAGACGGCGGCATTGCGTGCAAAATATTTTCACGATGACGGGAAGTCTTGAACGAGACCTTGGCGACAGGGCCCCACTTAGGCTAGCGCCAACAACATAACATGAGTCCATGCCCGTCCGGAGCGTGTCCAGCGAAACGTGGCGTGGTGCCGTATATAAGCCTTGCGTACGACACCGGTGTCGTAATTCCTTATATACGGCACCGGCCTGAACATCATGCCGGTGTGCGTGATGAGTTCGTATCTCCTCAAGTACTGGTCCGTTTGAGCTTCACAGTAGCTTCAGTGATAGCTCTATACCATGCCAACGCATCACTGGCACTCCCGTGCCCACTTGCACTCCCGTGCCCACTGGCACTACCGTGCCCATCCGGAGCGCGTGCCGCGATCAACATGCGGTGTCCATGGTACGAAGATGGTAAAAAACGCGCTAAGGCCATCTCTCATAAGAGCGTATCCGAAGCCGAAAATGAAACCTGAATTATATGGATTGTTTTTGCACAGAGTTCTACGAAATAATCAACAACGGCGATCGCTTGACTCGTACGAGTTCGCCACACCAGAACATCTCAGAGCACGCAGAGGGTAAAGCTTAGTAGGTGGGGCGAGGGAAAACACGCCGTGTGCGCTTCGCGCTAGGAGGGCTGCCTCCCCCCTCGCTCTCGTCGATCTCGTGCATCAACACCAACGACATGTCGCAGACGGCGGCTGTCCTCGTCCTCGACAAGAATAATATTAATAGTAGTAGTGTGTATTTGCGTTCGGCAAAAGTGGCAAGGCTCTCGTAGTCGTCACCATCACTGTCCGATCCCATCGGCTCGTGGCGATGCTTGACGTGTGTACGAGTGGGTAGGGGGACACAGCAGCAGCAGCACAAGTACACCTATGATACGCGTTCCCTGCTCAGCAGATAGATCTTGGATAGATGCGTCTTTTCTTTTAGGGTGTGTCTTGGTACTACTGCTGTGTTCGGCTTGTTATCACGCTTGTTGCCTCCCACGACGTATAGAAACCCAAATCCGGACGCAGTTTCGGGGTAGGCGACATATGTTGATTGTGAATCTTCCCAGGGTGGCTATTTACGCACTCTGGTTGGTCAAGGGTAATCTTGGAAGCGGCTCAACCAGCCTAGGGTATTTCCAAGCCACCACATCCCGATCCCGCCGAATCAACCTAGAGTCTTTCCAAGCACAGCATCCAAGCTGCCTAAAGCCTTCACAAGCCATAGCATCCTAGCATTCAGGTTCGGGTTAGGGTTAGGGTTCTGGTCGGGTGGCCGACTTTACGCGCCACGGTCCAAACCCCCATAAAGATTCACAATCAACAGATGTCTAGGCCTCCAGTTTCGGTACGATTTTATCCGAAACTGGACCCCCATTTTCGGGTGGGGGCCGTCCCGAAGGCGATATCCGAAAAGGGAAGCCTGAAAAAACACCAGTTTCGGGTCTATAAGGCTGACTCTTATGGGAGGCGAAACCGGAAAACAAAACAGGATTTCCCCTTTATGGTTTTGAAACCCACACAGTCCGCTGGAGATCTCGGGGTATCTTGTTTCGTGTGCCGCAGCAGCAAAAAACTGTGCTTCCCGCTCATAACACCTACCACCGCCGATGATTCCTCCCCTCACAGAGGACGAGATGATGCCAAACCTTCGAGGCCGTATGCCCCACTGCTCTGAGAGTGCTCGCTGCCAAGGTCGAGGGCCGTTGATGCGGTGTGGCTGGAGCTGTTGCTCGAGACGTGAGAGCCCGACCCATTTATGGAAGATTTTTTCTAGACGGAGTCCCCAGTTCCGTCTGGAAAAAACTGGGCCAGAATTGGGTTGGGCTCGCACGTTTCGAGCGATAACTTCAGCCAGACAGCATCAACGGCCCTCAAACTTGGCAGCGAGCACTCTCAGAGCAGTAGAACATGCGGCCTCGAAGGTTTCACGCCATTTCGTGCCCTGTGAGGCGAGCAATCGTCGGCGGTGGTAGGTCATGTGTGCGAAAAGCACAGTTTTTTTCGTTTGGGCAGTGATCGGAAATGGCTCCATGTCTACCGACGGCACTGGCCGGGGGTTTCTACACGATGAAGGGAAATCCTGTTTTTTTCTGGTTTCCGTCACCCATAAGAGGCAGCCTAAGGCCAATTCTTATACAGTCGGATCCGTCAGTCGAAAAAGGCCCCTTTCGACTGGGGACTAAATCGGGCTTCTTACACGGCCGAAAAATAGTAATTTCGACTCATTTTTTTTCGACTGAGAAATACGACAGGTACATCCAGTCGAAAAAAGTAATCAATTCGACTGGATATCCCAGTCGGATTTCTCAGTCGAAAACGTTTGAGACTCATCGCATCGCCCATCCCATCACAAAAAAGTACACACCCGCCGACACACAAATCAACCAGGTACTACACAGCAGTACCCTACAGCAGCGCCGACGCTAGCTCGGCTGCTGTCACTGCTGCTGCTTCTCGCCGCAAGTCAGCGTGGCACATTCCTAGCTCCGCCCGCCAGCAGCGTGTATTATACGACGGCAGCAGCGCGCGGTATCGATGGCATTTTGCCAACAACGACTACGCTTGCTGTGGCTTTGGCGGCTCTCGGCTGAGTGCACCGCCACGAACATAGCTGTGTACTTCGTATGGCAGCTTTCGGCTTAGTCCAACGCCACCAACCCGATTGGATGACGGTTCGTCGCGCGTGAATAACGCGTTGCTCGCGGAGAACGCACGAAGCACAGAGCTTCCAACCGACTTTCGACTGTCACACAGCAGTACTTCCTCACACTAACCGCCTATAATAACAGAAAGAGTACAAAACTGCGAAATCGACTCGACTGACGACAAGAAGGAGGCCCAGAAGAATCCGGTCGAAAAAAAGTCCACTGTATAAGAATTGGTTTAAGGCCAACTCTTACCAGGTATACTAAAACGATTCTGAAAACCGAATGTGGAGATTTCAACACCTACTCAGGCGTGTTTGATCCGGGGTACGGGAAAATCGCGCCCGCCTTTCTCAAATTTCGACCAGCCATTTTGCGAGACGCATCCAACGACGTTTGCCGTTTCTTCAGGATAGGAGTTTGAAAATTGACGATACACTACGGTTTCCAATTAATCAGTTTCCGACATGATTTATCCGAAAAAAAGGCCAATTATTCGGATGAACGGCGATATTTAGCCGAAACTCTCTTCCTCATTTTATTATCCGAAAATGACAACACCGTAAAAATCCAAAGGACTCCCTTGGAAAAAGAACAATGGATCTAGATACCTCTCACCAAACGGCCGCAAGTACTTCGAGAAGAGTGAGCCCGATTCGGCAGGACTCCGGGTCAAAATCAAGCGAAACCACGTATAAAACAGAGTTTCGGGTTGAATTTTCGGTTTTCATATTCGGTCTTTTAAGAGAATCTCGTCGTGTAAGAGCGTATCCGAAACCGAAAGTGAGATAATTTTTCGGGTCGCAGAACCAGAAGGGCAGAATCGGATCGAGAACACCCTTATAATGAGGCAATCTCTTACGACATCGGTTCTGAATCCAAAAATGGACGTTGTCGGGTCGTAAAACCGATTTGCAATCCTTATACTTCGAAGTAGACCCGAAACTGGTGATTTTTCTGGCTTTCATTTTCGGATATAGTTTTCGGGACGGCCCCCATCCGGAAATGGGGGTCCAGTTTCGGATAAAATCCTACCCGAAAATGGCATCCGGATTTGCATCATGACGCCGGACGGGTTTCCATCCGTAAAACAACAGTACAAGAAGACACAAGAAGACGCATCAGATATCCCTCTGCTGAGCAGCAAGCAACACGTATCATAGGTGTCCTCGTGCTGCTGCTGCTGTGTCCCGCTGCCCACTGGCACACACCTCGGGTCTCACCACAAGCCAATGGGACCGGATAGTGATGGTGACGACTACGAGGGCCTTGCCACCCTTCTCGCAGTTGCGGTTGCGGCGTTCGCCAAACACCAAACACACACTACTCGTACTGTCGTCGAGGACGAGGACAGCCCCCGTCTGCGGCATGTCGTTGTTGTTGATGCACGAGATCAACGAGAGCGAGGGGGAAGACAACCCTCCTCGCGTAAAGCGCACACGGCGTGTTTTCCCTCGCCCCACCTACGAAGCTTCATCTGCGTGCGCTGAGGTGCTCTGGTGCGGCGAACTCGTACGAGTACGTAGTCAAGCGATCGCCGTTCTTGATTATTTCGCGAGAACTTTGTCCAAAAAAAAACTGTAAAATTCGGGTTTCATTATAAGGGTTGTCGGTCCGATTTTGCCCGTCTGGTTCTGCGACCCGAAAATTCATCTCATTTTCGGATTCGGAAACGCTATCATAGGAGATGGCCTGAAACCTGATTTTTCCAGATTGATTTCGGGCAGTAGACAGTTTCGGCAATGATTTTTCATTTTCCAGAATCAGAATGGCTATTTCCAGAACCGGAAGATTTCTTATTTTACAGAACGAAGTGACAACATGACGTTTCGCGCTGATTGGTGTAAAAATCGGCCGCGTGCAGAGAGGTTTCAAAATATATTTCTTTGCGCTTTTGCATTTAGCCGAGCGAACGAACAGCAGCAAGCAGCAGCAGGTTCACAGCTAACCAGACTGTCCGCGAAGCACGCAGCAGTAGCAACCGTAGCAGCAGCGCGTGGCCAGGACCTACGTATCCGAGGTCGGATCTAACATAAAAAAAGAAGGCAGTGGCTGTGTCCGTGGTTGTCGAGGATCAAAATCAACTCCCACACAGCATTTTGTTTGGGTGTGTGCGAATCGGCTTGCCTTTCGCTAGGTATCAGGTATTTTCAACTACGAGTATACCGTGAGTACACGTACGTTGGGTCGCGAAATCGAGGACCCTGCCAACCACAGGCTTGTCTCGACGCTGCCAGAGCAACAAAGCACGCAGCAGTAGCAGCTACAGCAACAGTGCGCGCTGCAAGTAACGCATTCAATACGCAGTACTGCGTACGATGCCCGCACGTTAGCCTCGTTGTCGTTGTAGCTAGCTGGCCATGGGCGAGCCTCTCTCTCCCCAGCACCCAGCACCACCCCCTCTCTAAACTCTCCTCTCCTTTGCCCATGCGGCTTGCCAGCACCGATTCGAGCCTTCGAGAAGGGGGCCCACATCCTTGTGGCGGTTCGCTACTGCGTGCGTGTCTCGCTGCTGCTGCTGTTGCCGTGGCTACGGTAGCTACTGGCAGGGAGGGGTGTGCGTGTGATTCACATCATCAGAGCTCTCCTGCACTAAAACACTGATCACACGTTGCGCTCTGTTCATTTTGGTTTTGAAAAGGCAGTTGAGTTTCCAGAACGAGAGCCCAAAAAAATCCTCTGGAAATGGAAATGGGAGCAAAACCCACACCAAACGCGGATTTTTCCTCTGATTCTGGAAATATTTTCATTATGGAAAAAAAAACGTTTTCCGAAACTGCCAAGTTCTCACGAAGTAATCAACAACGGCGATCGCTTGACTCGTACGGATTCACCACACCAGAACACCTCAGAGCATGTAGAGAGTGAAGCTTAGTAAGTGGGGCGAGGGAAAACACGCCGTATGCGCTTTGCGCTAGGAGGGCTGCCTTTCCCCTCGCTCTCGTCGATCTCGTGCATCAACATCAACGACATGTCGCAGGCGGCGGCTGTCCTCGTCCTCGACGACAAAAATGATATTAATAGTAGTAGCGTGTTATTACGTTCGGCGAAAGTGGCAAGGCTTTCGTAGTCGTCACCATCACTGTTCGATCCCATCGGCTCGTGGCGATGCTTGACGTGTGCGCGAGTGGGTAGCGGTACACAGCAGCAGCATACACCTATGATACGTGTTGCTTGCTAAGCAGATAGATGCGTCTTTTCTTTTAGGGTGTGTCTTGGTACTACTGCTGTGTTTGGCTTGTCAGCATGCTTGTTGCCTCCCACGACGTATGGAAACCCAAATCCGGACGCAGTTTCGAGTTTCGGGTACTATTTTATCCGAAACTGGACCCCCATTTTCGGGTGGGGGCCGCGTCCCGAAAACAATATCCGAAAATGGAAGGCCTGAAAAAATACCAGTTTCGGGTCTATGTAAGGCCAATTCCTATACAGTCGGATCCGTCAGTCGAAAAAGGCCCTTTTCGACTGGACTTTTTTTCGACTGGATT
>JBBMKB010102306.1:0-10274 GCA_037833945.1 Alaria marginata | reverse complement strand
TTCTTCCACTCCGGAGTGACTGGAGCCTGTCCTGTGACCACGGACTTGATTTTTGCAATGAGTTAATGTGAGAACAATAACAACAACAACAACAACAAGTGGCGCACTGAAAACAATTTGGATGAATTCATAGAGCCGTGGCACAGCCGCGCGGCCGCGGGAGGATGGATAGCGCACTGAGGAGCCGGTACACTAAAACAGGGACATTTTTGAAGGTCCAACAACGCCATCACCACGCAAGCGCATTACCAGATATCAGGTACCTGGTATAGTCTAAGGATATGCCATTGAGTAACAATAGCGGCACACATACCAACGGATCTACACTACCGCAACGAGTGCTACTACTACTATTACTACTACTACTATTACGGTTGCATGTACAGCGCCTAGAGCCGTACACTTCACTGCGACAACATTGTACAGACCATGCCAGAAGAGCTCGGGGAGATGTCTAACGACAAGTGTAGGATAGCTAGCTACAACAGGCAGGGAACACCAACTATTCTTCAACAACTAAAAGGAGCGTCAACAAAAAACACACCCCATCACACGCAGACAAAGGGAAGCCATGGGCTGCAAGCAAGCTGCTCCTGTTTCATACATCAAGGTGCAGCATCAAACGGCTGAATAAAGCAAAACCACAACTTGCTGCTGTGCGTATAATATGGTACCTCGCTTCACACGAAGGTATGATACGCACGCACACAGCCAGCCGCAAGTTTACTCACGACGCGGTTTTTTTTTTCCCCGACAACAATTTGGATCGAAGCGGCGGTACAGGCAGCTCTTCCTTCTTCCTAACATTCTTCCCTTTACCCCGACCCGAGCTCGACTTCCCAGTACAAGGAGTACCCGATGCCCCCCCCCCCCCAACCTTGCCCTCTTCCGCCGCGCCAACGGCGATCCCCACCCGCCTTGAGCCAGCCGCGGGGTTCGGAGGGGCCGAAGGAGATCGCCTAGACGCGTCCGCCGCAGCGTGGCGTCTCGGGCTTCCTACCGAACGCGACGCGGGTGACGAAGCCGGTCTTCGGGCCGGGCCGCGCCCATGCCCGGGTGCCACCCGTCCTCCAGTAGCGGCACTACCCCTCTTCTCTGTTTTCTTCTTCGTGGTAGTGGTAGCCCCTCCCTTTCCGATTCTTGGTGCAGTTACCGGGCTGGCCTTAGACCGCTTCGATCCCACGCTTTTGCCCCCGCTCCTGGGGGCCGGTTGGCACTCTCCCGCTGCGTCAGTCTTAGCGCCATCTCCCCTAGCGGCAGAGCCATCTCCCCTAGAGGCAAACACCTCCTTGTGGGCTACTTCCGGTGCTACCGTAATAGTCCCTACTGTAGTATCTTCTTCAGGTGCAGCGTCTCCCTTCCGGGCGAGCACTGCCGCGTCTTTGGCTTTCACGCGGCGAGCTTTCGCGTCGGATTTTTTTCCGGAGTTTGTGGAGATTTTCGGCGTGACGCCCTTTCGGGTACCCCCGCGGGAACTGCCAGGGTGCGAGCCAGTGTTCGAGATGATGGTTTTGGTGGCACTACCCTCCGGTTGAGCAGCTTTCGCGGTAGGCGGCTTCGGCGGAGGAGAATTCTGCGGGAAGATTATGGCACCGGTACCACGGGCAGGCGGAGCGGGTTCCGCCCGCGGCAGTACCCTTGGCGCCGGTTTAAGCTGTTTAGGCTTCTGCTCTTTGCTGCTGCTACTGCTGCTGCTGCTGCTGCGTGTGCTCTTGGAACCCTTGCAACCACCTGCCTTGATTTCATCATCGTTGTTCTCGCCTTCGCTGCTGGAGTTCACGCCTCTAACGCCATCCCGTTCTCGTGAGTTTGTTTTTTTTCCAGGCCCGGCACTGCTGTCTGCGCCCGTCCGAGATTTTCCAACACCGCGCTTGGGAGGTTTTGGTGGTGGTTTCACGGTGGAAAGCTTAGGCGGCGCCTTTGCAGTGGGTGGTTTAGGCGGTGCCTTTGAAGATTGCCGAGGAGGGACGTCGGGGTTGGAGTCGCCTGATGTGCTGCCGCCCCCGTCGCCGACGCAGTCTCGTTTGGAAACCACGCGTGATTGGTCGATTGGGTACCTTCCGGAAAATGAACATAGCGGGTACGGTTGGCCGGGTTAAGGTGCGGGGTGGGTGAGCTCAGGCAGTGGCTGCGAAACATACCAGTGTGTGGTATTTGTTACGTGGTCAACTCCCTTCAGTATATACCTGAGTGAGAGAATACTGTGACGCCGGGATACTATATACACTACGGTGATAGGATAGATGCTGCAGTACGGGGCTTCGCTGCTCAAACAACGGGCGGAATCGAGGAGCACCATATTTGATATTCGGCCTCTGGCTTATTCGTGCTCACTTTTCAACCAGATGCCGAACGATGCTTTCCACATTACTCTGATCTGGATCGACCAGCTCAAGCATTGCCTCGCACAAGGAGTGCCCCATGCTCTCGTAGTGCGCTTGATTGAAATGAAGGCCCTGAAATTCGCCCTGTGCGAACGATATGCAAAAATAAGAGATCGGTCGATTTTGATTGGGACCATTGCCTACAGCTCGTCGAAGAGCTACTGCGAGGGTAACGGTTGGGCAGGAAAAGGTATGCTGCGTGTACTGATGTCTCAAAAGGAATGCTATGCTCGGGCGGTGGTATGGTGGTTTCAGCCACAAGGCTAGCTTTCTTGACACGGCCATAACTTCCTCAGTTCTTGGTAAACTGTTCATACACGGCAGCGTCTCAGCATCGAGGGGGGGGGTGTAGCTGTAACAGACGACCGCTCACCTGATCTGCACCCATGAAGCTAGCCTCCAAGGTATAGGCGTTCACGATGCCCAACTGTTTCCTCGCGACCACCCTCCCGCACCCTTCCTTACCCTTGCCAACCTTCACGATCAAATACAAGGGGACGGATGGAGGTGTTTATATACCAGCACAGCAGGATACCCGGCGACACTTTGCATGCCACGCAGGGACACTATTGTTAATAAAAGTTGATTACAGATCCGCATTAACCCCTTGGGGGTTTCAAAGGGAATAAATGCAAAAAAAAGCAATGATGATTACAGCGTCGATGACACGAATCAGCTCGAATCACTGGGGTATGGGATGTGTCCGGACCGCAATGCAAGGAGCTGCGCGATCCGCGTGTAGCATGGCGATACTTGTACTGATGCAGGCTCTTCTCTAGGACAGATGAGTGTTGCCCCTCTTGTATATATAATCGCTTAATCGCTATCATGGGCCCCACAATGGCTAATGCTGGGGCAGGACAGTCATCGCTCGCAGGTTAGTCTTCTGCTTTGCCGCTTTTCCTGCTGTGCGCCCGGCGCATCAAACACTTGCATATCGAGGCTCGTTGTTCAAATCGTCCGATTTCGTGTCGACTACCGTGGTCTTGTAAAGGCGTTTCTCCCTGTCAATACTTTGTCATACATCCCACAACAAAATGCGGTGGAACCTGGGTCAATGAGCTTCGACACGTCCTGATAATCTGTTAAAGCGTATACCTGACACACTTGGCATCCGCGATCTCGAACAAACGGTACACCGTAAAACATCTCGAGCGGTGCACCGTAAAGCATCCCGACTGGTACATCGTAAAAACAAGTCGCACTGTTTCTTAAACTAAACGTTGTTCAGCCGCGACAAGACGGTACTTCGAAGTACGCTTGTGCACACAAAGCAGCACGTTCATCACATGATACTGGGTGAGCTCACATGAAAACTCACATTAAAGCTCTCATGCAAACTCACATCGAAGGTGCAGTTTCCGAGGTGAAACAGGGGGTTCGCTCGACCAAGCAGGGTGGGCATGACACGCTCCCTCATGTAGAGAGTTTCGTCGGTGGGGTTCCCAACTCCGTACATGAACATGTTGCTCTTCTTGGAGTGTCCATGGAGATCCACGTAAAGCAACACCTTGTCCGAGCGCGAGGGAAGGAGGGGGGGGGTGATCGATTTCAGATATATGTGACTGATCGAGTACAGATGTGACTGGGCGCCTTCTTCAACCTACCGGTGGAGAGTAGTAGTCAAGCCTATACACCAAAACGAGGTTGGTGGGGTCACGCAAAGCTCCCCACCGAACCCGGATACAGGTCGGGACAAAAACACAAGCGCAGTCTTGGTGGTGCCGTTTGGCTTGGGCGCTATTGTCCCCTTTAGCACTGCACCCACGCTTCCAGGGACAAACTACTTGGGATTAGTATGGGATACTTTTCGCAGTAGTGAAAGGATTAACCGCGCTATTCCCGCAAACCAGCTCAGCGCAACGACCTATTAATAAGATATACTGGTACATACGTAGTGCAGCCCAACGGACGAGGGGCTACAGGTTAGAGAGCAGTATTGATATGAACAGTATTCGCACCTCTTTTCCCAAGCGGAAGTTGGCGATGATCTGCTTCAGGTTCAGCACCTCCGGGAACAGCTCACGCTTGGGGTCTTCATACTACTAGCAGAAAACAAAAAAATGACAGCGACGGAAAGCAAGGGCCACATTTCGTTACTATCAGTACTATCACCATTAGATTCACTTATTATAAGGCATGATTGTATTCAGTTAATATCACAGCGGTCGCCACTCCTCCCGAGGACGAGGGCTTCAGGTGCACTCACCGGGGCTTACGGATATACACTACTGTAGTATACGCAGGTCGGAAATACCAGCACCAACAGGAGGAGGGACTCAGGTACGAAAAACTAGCCTTTCTCTCAAACGCTTTGTGTTCTACGCGCCATGCGCCATCAACATTATCTGAGCTTTGGGTAGCATTTTTTGGGGAATATTTTTCTGAACGACGGGGCTCTCCAAGTGAGGATCCACCCAATACCATTGGAATACCATTTTCTGTTTTGCAATGTTAATCGTATTGTGCCTCATGTGCTAGGCCATGGGCTTCTTCATGGGGCTGCTCTTTAATGTTTTTCAATCAAAATCAGCTTGTGGGCGAGGTATAGAGGTGCTCTAGCGAGGAGCCATTCGATGCAACCCTACCGTAGCATATGAGTATGTGTATTTTGTCGACCTGTCGGTTGAGGTCGCTGGCTGCCAGCGAACACCGATGGTTGCCGACGATGACCCCGTCTGGGTTGAGCATGGGCACGATCTTGAAGACCAACGTATCGCGTAAAGCGATCGCCTTTGGTCTGTCGGACGTGAGGTAGTCCAGCACGCCTTTCATCATCCAGGAGGCGTTCGTCTCGCCGGGGTGAACCCTGATCAAAGACAAACGCTATAGGTTAGCTTTTGGCGGTACAGTGTCCCTGTGAGTACGAAGGTATCGGGGACAGCAAGAGAGTGGCCCATGGGGAACACAGGAGGGCAGGAGGCCTGACGTGGTCGTCTACACTGGAGGGTTTGTCATGAGTACATTGTTCCAGCAACATCAGCGGTAAAAAATTACTGCTGCACGTGAAAAGCTTGGGATGACACGTCAAACTCGTATGATACCATGGCTTGCAGTACAGCGGCACTGCTGCTTCCGCAACAGCACGGCAGCGCCTTACCACACCAGCGAAAGTGCGTCGCACGATTGTAGAATACGGCAGTCACTCTACCGAAAAAGGCGCCCCGAAGTTAACATACGACTACGAGAAGTATTCCCTGCTGTTCTGCAAGCCATCGTAGCGCTTTGCAAAAGCAGCGAGAGTGTACCGTACGATTCACGGCAGCCATATATAATATACCGTATAAGGCACTCCCAAGTCAATAATTCCAAGTATACGACTACGAGTAGTATTATTTGTCTTGTCCAGCCTCTTTGGCGTGGCAGCGGCGACTGTGAGCAGGACCAAGACAAACAACTAGCGAGTCCCGTTCTGCTCCTCCTCGCTCTGGCGGGACCATTTCGCTATCGAGGCCGTCACCGTCATCATGAGCGCCTCTTCTCGCCCTCGCCGGGTCAACTTCCCGCCGTGTTGCAACGCCCCCGCCTTACCTGGCCGAGATGACGACCCCCTTCTTCTTGGCGTGGTCCCCTGACGGCGAGGTGATGGTGAGCATATCGCAGTCATTGCCGGCCAGGGTCTTGCACAACGTTCTCCTTCGAACAACAACACTAGGAGGCAAATGGAAGGTCTCCTTCTCCCTCAAGTAGCGCTGCAGGTCGGTATATCTTTCGCAGCAGGCCGGGAGGTGGGTTGAAGAGAGGGCGGTGACGGAAACAAGGGGGTATGCCGATCAAGAATCCGGGTAGGTTCGCACGCTGCGGTAAGGGGCTCTATACCTAATACGTTACCTCAGGGACTCTATACCTATTACCTCACCTCAGGGGCTCTATGCCTAGATTACCTACGGTATTACCTATTACCTATAGAGTCAGCCAACACCCGATTTTGAGAGTAATAAAGTGTAATCTGGTGAACAACACCAGGTTATATTAATAGGTACCAGGTATATATAACGTGGCGCGCCCAATGTGCAGGAGCAACCTGCACACAATCTGCGCAGGTTGTGGGCAATTTGTTGATTTTGTTGGTCGAGGCTGGCCTTTCGGCCGCTTGTATTTTTTTTTTCAAAACGCCACAAAAACACGCGGCGGAGCCGCGTGACTGCCCCTGCCGACCTCGAGCCGCCCAAAGGGTTGGGGTTAGAGTTAGGGTTAGGGTTACGCCAGGGGTCGGGTTGGTTTGAGCCACAGCGCAAGGTTGAAATTGATTTGTCGCAACCTGCACAGCTTATGTGCAGGTTGCTCCTGCACATAAGGCGCGCCATATAACGGATGCTATTGTAAGAGATTCCAACGATATTCCCTTGCAGGATGCGAAAGCCTAGTTTCACTTAGGCAGCCAGGTAACATCTGCATAGTACAATGCGAACTCTACCCCACAAACGTCCGGATGCCTGCCTCACTGGGGCACCCGCTTCTGCCCTTTGTTTCCCTCTTGACCAAAGGCCTCGCTCGGGTCGAGGCAGATCCACAGAAGAGCTTACCTTCTTGTACGCGAGAGTAGCTGCAAATAAATACTAAAAAGTATTGTGTCCCGTGTATACCACCTAAACTGAGTTCGTTCGCATCGACATATTCTGTTCAATCTGCAACCCCAGCCAGCTCCCGTTCACGTGGACATATTCTGCCCAATATGCCACCTGAGCTGTTTCTACCTGAGCTGTTTCCGGCCGTGTTTGCATGTTCTACACCGTGTACAATCGTATCGACACATTCAGTCCATTATATTTAGTAATAAGTCTATAGTATTACCTCAGCTGCTTACGGCCGTCTCCACCACTATTGCATATTCTGCCACTTCAGCTGTTTCCTGTTGTGTGGACGTGTACCATTTCAGCCCTCCCGACCCATGACACCTACAGTACAGCTGTTGGAACCTGTCTTGTCGCCACGGACTATAACATATTAACAGACTATGGCGACGAGTAAACGCGAGAAGAAGAACCACAACCACCTGCAAAGCCAAAGCTATTGGAGCCTGTCTCGTGACCACGGACTAGCTTACCGTGACGAGTTGATGTGATAACAACAAAGGCTAACCACGACCACAACAACAACAGCAACAACAACAACAACAACAACAGCAACAGAAACGGCAACAACAACAACTACAGCAACAACCGACCTGTAGGGAAAGCAGTGTGCAAGGTAGAGCGTGTCCTGGTCGTACATGGCCTCAATGACGAACGTCAGCGTCCAGAACGGCTTCAAGCCAGCCCTCGTGACTTGGTTCTTGAAGTAACATGCTTCCGACCCCGTGCGGTACCACCCCACACCCTCCACCTCCGCCCTCACCTAGCCGCAGCGCCGACAGTGCCAGAGCGTGAGTTAGGCGAAACTCGATGAAAATCGACGAGCAGCGGGAATACTGAACCCTCTTTGCGATGCAAATCAAGGCACGTACCGGGAGGGACAAGGACGACACCTGTGATCACAGCTTGCCAATAAAAAGTGATGAAAACAAAAAGCGACGATAAAAAAAAAAAACGCCGGTTAAATTGGTGTGGCCATATTAAATCGGTGCATTGAGGTGGGGCCCTCGCACGGTCGTCAATATAGATGATGGTGATGGTGATGATGATGATGATGATGAAGATGATGATGATGATGATGATGATGATGATGATGATGATGATGATGATGATGCTGATGACGATGATGATGTTTTCACATTAGACTAGGGCATTTCCCTGGAATGTCGATATCGCCGGGCGGATCGACCGTACATTTAGACACTCGGCTTGTGTATACGCCGCGTTAACACAGTTCCGTGCCCGCCCCGAGGCGGACCCGACAACGCTATCTTGATGGAGGACATACAATGCCCGCGGTGGCACTCAGAGCCTCACAACTGCAACAAGCATTGTCTAACGAAGGAAGGGTTGATAGAACCCTTGAACGTCCTCTACCATACAGTAGTGATTCCTCTATAGTGTCGGCAAGTGCCTGTCGGAAATGACGGCACTGTAGCGGCAACCGGCACTACTCCGCACAATGCCACTACTTGTTGTTCCCATCTGTGCCAAACGATTTCGCAGACATTATAGCGGGCAACCGGCACTATAGAGGGACCACTTCCATACCAACCGTACTATTAAAGCTTACAGCCCCCGACGTGTCACACCTCCGAGTAGGTAAGGGGCTGCATGCCTTGGTTGTACAAAGCGTGGGGCTTCATGAGGTTTTGCAGGTTGAGCTTGTACAATCGCCCCTTGCGCAGGTTGGACATACGGAAGTAAAACCACAACGTGTGTCTGTCCGTGTTGATGTCGAACGCCAGCTGGAGGTTGTACTCTGACTCGTCTCTGCAGAGGAAGTTAACCAATCAGTTTTCGACGGTTAAGCGGCAGGAGTGGGTTGTGCGCCATTTTCGACCAAAAAAACAATAGTAGATTATTCGCGGTTTTCTGGGAGGGCGAAACGGCGGTAAACATCAAGACCTTGCACACCCTACGCGATATAGACTGTAGGATATGAACGCAGCCCGGTAAAAAATAGAACTGTCGTTACGTGATGAGACCTACAACAGACCCCTGAACATTATTGACAGCCGGCTAAAACGGACTACGAACACATGAAGAAAACCGAGTCGAAGGGAGCGGGTTCAGCTACTGACAGCCCATTCGCCATCTCTAGCACCAGCGTTCACTGTTCCAATGGCAAAAATAACACAACAAGGCGGGCGCAACACATTGCGATCGTGATCGAACAAGTGATATTTTTGAACTACCAGACAGTCCTCGACGAGGCCTACCCTCACGACGGAGATGGGGGACGGTGTTCTTTCTCAATCTCCGTCTTCGAGGATCCGTTTGTATCTTGTCGACAGTTCTTCTTTTCATAAAGTATGCATCTTATCTAAAGTATGTATTTTATCGACAGCGATGGACTCGTGCGTCGGGAGTACATATCGATCGGCACCATGAACTTAGCGGGCGCATTACTCCATAGATGCAATCCCATCAACGGTCTTACAATCGTTCATCCATTGATGTTCTTACATTCGTTCGGCGCTCCTAAGGTTGCCAGACTCGAACCTCGACTCGAACAGGACAGTGTCGTCCGCACGACCTTCAGGTACGTACCACCGGGGCATGTCTTCCGCGCTGGTTGGTCCTCTAGCATCCTTCACCCAACAGAACGGTCGGCGGGTACAAGGCGATTGCTTCAGCATTCCAGCCGTGCGGTGAAAAAAATCTTAATTTTAGTACTGCAAATAACCATCCCACACTAATCAGTGGACTTTACCGATTCCAAGTAACACGTTCCTCCGCAATGTGTTTGCAGTTCTTAAGGGGATAACGGTAGAATCGGTTGCGCTTTGTGCTGCAATCTGGTGGGATTATTCGTATTCATGTTTTGAGGCACCGGTTACTTTCCGAAAGGGGCTGTTTCTTGCAACCAACAGCCTTCGATTTGCTTTGTAAAAAAACGTGTTTGAGATCCCTCTACACTTGCTACGGTAGAGGTGTTATAACACCATTAGCATTTGCCTTCTGAGGCATGTTATCCAACCATTAGCATTTGCCTTCTGAGGCTTCTCACTCGAGAAGCTCCATACGTCACCAAAAAACTGCTTTTTAGATATCTGAAAGGGCAACCCGATGAACAAGCCCATGGCCTAGGCAAGGCCTAGGTAAACAAAAAAATAGCTTTGTAAACAAGGACATTCCGACGTTTTTGGGTTAAGGAGCCCCGTCATTCAGAAAAAAAAAAGCCAAACAGTGGTACACTGAATACTAGTAGTGTTACTAGTATTAATACTAGTACTAGGACGCGGAGATGTCGTAGCGGAGGGCCTTGGCGCTGAGTTCCCTTGACGATCGTCGTTTACAGCCGACGCGGGCT
>JBBMKB010102295.1:0-10274 GCA_037833945.1 Alaria marginata | reverse complement strand
TGATCCACTAGGCGGGTGATCCAGATGTCATTTTATTTTTTGTGATCCACTAGCCCGGTGATCCAGATGCCATAATTCTCAATGTGATCCACTAAGCATGTTGATCCACTAACGCACTATACCACTGTTTTGTATAGTTGTACTCCTTCCGACAGTATCAGTAGCTCCCGATCGCCGCTCGAAGGTATCATACCCTCTGTAGATCCTACGAGTTGTCTGACGTGCCTCATGGTGGCCACTAATCAGTAAAGTACGTGTCTCATGCTGACCAGTAAGCATCTCCGTTGCCACGGTAACTATTGACTGATGTAGTCAGTCCAAAAGTTGTATATACCATTTTCACCGGCGACGCTCTCGTCAAACTTCGACCCACTACAGTAGTTATTTGTGGGCAGCAGTATAGAAGCAATGTGAACACCAATGGTTAGTACACAGTTGACGAAGGTCTACAGCAGTAGTAGTGAGTCTACAATACTCTCACGTTGTTTTATAAAAAGTTGAACCGGGGCCTCTAACTCTAACGATATGATACCTGCACCTGTCCGTCAAGCTCTATTCCGAATGTCGATGTGTACCACGGTTTCGAGCCTGCAGTATATCTCTCTCTTTTGCATGTTGAAGTCAGCTACAGCCGGCAAACAAAGCCTCTAACAAAAACGTCCTGTTCCGCGTTACGCGCTTCTGCTGAAGAGACTTTGATCGCTGTGACCTCACCGATGAGGACGTGAGTGATCTGGCAGCCTGCTTCGACAGTGCGGGACGGGGAACCATCGAAACCTTGTGAGTGCCAATACCCCCAAATCTCAAATCGACGGATTGCGTGTCTCTGCGTCGACGAAATCTTTAACGCGTCGTACCGCGCATCAACTCTGGCGATCGGCCATACTTGCAACGGGAGGATCGGCCATAAAACAAACATTCGAATCGTCTGTGATTGATTGATGATTTATTTTGTGAAACCTGATTAGACTACAACCACAGTAGCAATGATAGGTGTACGAAACAATACTTGCAGGCAGATTTTTCAAAGGCAGTAGTATGTCACTGCCGTGGTTGCGATATGTACCGTACCCCAATACTATGCCGACACGCGGTATACCTCAACCACGGCTACAGTTTGCAGCGTAGTGGTTTCCCTGGCTTCAACAGATTAACGGAGTGGTTAAACGAGTCGACTTGGTTGAGGTGCGGGGCGTCGGTTTGCCTTGACCCCTTTCTGACTTCACAAGGGAAAATCGTAGAAACCAAAATGATGGTTTTACGGCATCGGACACTCCAAGCAGGCTGCAGTGCCGAGGTAGGTGTGGATGTCTCTGAAGTGTAGACGGAGTATGGTACGGTCGATGTACGACACCTCCCACTGCTTATCTTTGGTTTGGTCGCTTTACGTGCGCCCCAAAAGGGTTGGCCATACTACTGGACAATGGTTGGCTACTACTGTGGTACAACGGATGTACATTTCGCGTGCTGGGGGTTAGGTGAACCGGAGACCGTATCGGTGGGTCGTGAGCATATGTTCTACGCCCACGATACCAGGTGTTAACCTTATAGCCCTTCCCTAATTGTTGTTCGCCTCTTGTTTTACGATTCTTGCTCTTACCCCAGGCATCTTGGCATCAACGACCTTACCACGCTGCCGCTCGATTTCTTCAATGGTTTGGGGGCGTTACTAAACCTGTGAGTGGCGCCAAATCCGAGTACGATTCACCGGTTCTGCAATAAGTGGGGTGTGATGCCATTATCTTTGCTACGATTCGCTTTTAGGTCCTCCAGGTGGGTGGTTCTGTGCGTCTTTGAACTTGGACTTAGCAATAATGTGTTGGCGCAGCGCAACAAAACCATCGGTGTGTGAAATGATCATCTGGGCATGACTGTGTCCGCACGTCCCCTGGCGAGTACTGGTCTCAGACGTCTGGGTGACGACGGTCTTTAGAGACCAAGCGCGGAGCTGATGACGAACAGCTGGAGAATCCGGAGGCGGCTGGGAAACATTTCAAGTACATCGCGACTTCCCAAGCGCTGACACAACGATGGCCAAAACAATCAGATTGGGTCGAGACCTACAGTATTGCTGCTGACTGCTGTCATCCCTACGGTTAACATAATCAAGTATCATGTTACCCCCGTACACTACCCAGTATCCTTTACCTGGTATACTGTTATCCTGTAGCCTGTATCCTGTACGAATCATGCTCCCCTGTTGCCATATATAGATATATGTATATCTACTGTACGATCTACAGTGTCTATCAGGTATCGATGAAATGCACTTTGTCCACAGAAACAACGATCTACAATATTTTATATACTTTTATTGGCGCCCATGGGCAACCCATGGGATTTCTCATGAGCTAAGCCATGGACACCCATACGTTCTCCCGTGGGTCGTCCCAAGGGACAACCCAAGGGCACCCATAGGCACTCAGGGTAAACTCATGGGATAACGCGTGGGAACCCATGGGCACCCATAAGAACCCAGAAAACAACCCATGGGCATCCATGGGAACCCAAGGGCGCTCAAGAGGAATTAATGGGCACTTCAGAGGAACCCATGGCCACCTGTGGGCCCTGGTGAGCACCGTTGGGAACCTATGTGAACACGTGGACACACATTCGAACCCGTGGGTGATTCATGGGCACCCATCAGCACCCATGGGAAGCCATGGGACAAGGCATGGGCAGCTATGGATGGGCAACCACGGGAACCTATATACACCCATGGGGATTGATGGGACAACCCATGGACACTCCAGAGGAACTCAGGGGAATCAGCTTACGTGGATATGGTGGAAGATTCCATGGAAATTTGGGCAAACGTTTGGTTTGAAATTTCCGTAGAATGTTCTACGCATGCTTCCCCTACTTCAACGGAAGACGATAGAAGCTCCCATCGAAGCTGACCCTGTGGGAACAATGGATGCCTCCTACTACCTGGAAACTTCCGCTACACCCATGGAAGCAAAAAGGGAAGTAATAGAGGCCTCCATAGAAGCAGTGGATGCTTCCGTGGATGCTTCCATCAACTTCCACGAGAAAATCAAATGCTGTACAAGACCGTGCCAAGACCCCCCCCCTTAGAGCTCCGCTTAATTACAGCAGAATATTCACTCGGCTCTTCCGTCGCCTCAACCGTTTTGAAATTAATGTATTGCTCCAAGTGTATACGAGGCTGTCGGGTTTAGGTTTAGATGGGTGTTCATGCTTTCGGCTCGGACATCTTGGGTTACGAAGTGAACTTTATTGGTCAAGCTTTGTGCATTCTTGGGCTAGCGGTACTCTGCTTCTTTAGTCGTTACTGTGTTTAAAATACGAAGGAAAAGCGACGTCCTTACGTTTTACTGTCTGTTCCACGCCGAACCAGGAACATTGCTTACAATGACCTAGTATTGAAGGCCGGCAACTTTGAGGGAGCTTCAGCTTTGGAAGTCCTGTGAGAAAACGACAATGTTTCGGTATGGTTTGCGTGGTTCTTGTGGCGCTAGTCTAATAATAGTGTGCGGTGATACAATCTATACCACAAACATAGCGAGCGTTTCTTGGCGCATTCTATGTCCAGCGGATTATAATGTTATCGTTTTGTCGAATTCCATTCACGGACCGCCATACGATCAGCGGTGTATTCGGCGCGATTTGTCAGGTCTTGATTAAATATTCAGCCCCTGATACAACGTGCCGGCTGCACTTGGTTAGGGGGCTGGCTGTCCGAAGAACACCCTTCGCAACCTGTTGCGGCGATGCTGAAGAATGCTCGAGCTAACATTTTCCTGTCCTCATGTTTCGCCCTCGATACCACCGGGTCGGTGCTACCGTGGCGGTGGAGTGCTGAAGAGATCTAAAACGAAACAACATGGAGACATTTCCGGCTGGTGCCTTCGAGGGGCTAGTGTCTCTCCGCGACCTGTGAGTCATTCCTGAGATAAGTCTCACTTGATAGTGCCAACCAACTTTCCAACAACTGCTAAGTACGAGGTTTGTGATTTCCATCTGACAAGCTTTGCAGCACGGTTTCATACGCCGTTTGCAAGTGGGGGACGTGAAAGAGACATGTTTTCCTGCTGTGTGCAGTTACGTCAAACGTCACGTTTAGGGTGCCCAGGGCTTGGCGAGGCAACGGTTTTCCACGGCTAATGCTCGCCAAACTCATTTTTTTCTCTTACGGGGACAGGGACTAGTATTAATAGCGTCGGTGTTTGTGTCGTACTTGTTTATGTGTGTCCCACTCGACATTCGTGGGTTGCACACACGCGACGCTGTTCTGGTTGTTGTACGTATACTTGTTTTGCTACAGTATTATTTATATATTTTATTCGTAGATACGCAACTCAACGCGTCCTCCCTTTTGCGGCCAACACAACTCTTAAAGACACCCAACGCCATGTTTAAACCTTTAACTCTAAAATATTATAATTGCCTTCTGTTGTACCATGGCCAGGAATCTTATCGGCAACCATTTTAACACTTTGCCAGCCGGGGCGCTCGACGGCCTGCCATCTCTGACAATCTTGTGAGTGAAATAATATGAAATGGTTGGTCCGAGTGACACAGTCTGACCTTGTTTGGGCGGGTATGCATTTACACATGAGTACAGGTTGGTTCATGTAGAAAGTACCATTGTTTTGGAGCCCGGCAAATCCTGGATTTAACACGAACCCGAATGCCACTTGATTGGTATCATGCTGGCCGCCTTGAACAGGGGAAAAACGTGAGATGCTCAGAATTCAAAAATATTAACTTGGGCAGAATATAATCCCAAACACGTCCAAATTATGGCAGAATACCGGCCTCGTCGCTCGGGTTTTTGACGTCATCAAATGCGATTTTTTACTGGATTTCCACAGCACACTAAATAACTCGCCGACGGCAATCCTCTTATCTCTCCTGCAATTCATATAATACTCTCAGCATTTCGCATGATGGTAGGTATTTACCTTGTTGGCTAAACATTTTGTGTTTATTTATTTATAGTTTGTTGTAGCAAAATTGGATTTTCACGACTTTAACTGTATGGCCCCAAAACATCGACCCATGGCCAAAACCCATTTTTTCGACCCTCAGCCGGCGTCGAACATCTCAAGTCATGATCATATAAAGTTTAGAATACATATTCGAATATCTGATAAAGTTATATAGATTTAGATAAAAATGCATCGTCCAAAGTCGGTTCAATACTGGAAACAAGTAATTTCAAGCCTATGCCTTAATTGTTTGCCCCTATTCCTACAAAAGTCCAAATGTCCACGCCGTTGTTGTGAAGAAAATCCTGGAACTCCGCACACGTGTTTTATGTGCGTTTGGCAAAAACGTAAATGACGGGGTATTTTGTATTTTATCGCGAGAAATTTGGTGTCCCCTAAAGGCCCAAAACCGCCAAAAATCGCCGTAAAACACCAAGAACATTCAGTAGCTAAAAATCTAACGAAAAAGGCCAACAACGAAAACACCCTGTCATTCGATTTTGTGGCATAGATAGGTGTGAAACACTAAAAAACGCGTGTGCAATTTTTCAGACTAAAACTCGCAAAAACGGCTTGGGCTTTGGCCGGGCTAGAAATTCGGCAGTTTTAACGTGAACTAGCCTGTAAATATTAGAAGGGAAAGCGAACAACCTCGCACCTTAGGTCCCTGGTGCGAATACGCCCCCCCAATCCGATGTTGGCATCCAGATGCAAGAAACTCCGCCTCACAAGCTGTTCTCAGTAGAATGTAGATGACTTTCCATTCGACTCGCCTAACACAACGCGGCAACTCACGCTTGGTGGAAGCAATGTCTGCTTGGTCGCATAAAACGAGACGGTCTCCACCCCGGCAATGCAGAGCGTGGCGAGGGTCTACAGTCATACAAAAGCGGGTATGCATGATAACGAGTACACCTCTCTGCCGCAGCAGGTCCGAAGGGAGTTGAAGCAAAGCACGATGCTTGAGTTTGGTGGTGTACGACGGGTGAACTGTGAACGAGACCAAGACATTGAGCAACATTCAGCTAGCATCCGCCGTCTCGTTTTATTTGCCCTCTATCCCGGTTGGACCAGGTCGCTATTCAAGGGCGACCTGGCTAGCATAGAAGCTGGGGCCTTCGACGGTGCACCGGCACTGGAGAAATTGTGAGTCATACCAGGAGATTTCCCGTGTCAAAAGTATTTAGTTCCCGGCCGGTCATTGTCTACGCCAACGATTTGGTCTCAGATATGGCAGATTGTCGTACACTGCCACGACCCCGGATGGTCTACATAGCGTCTGTTGGGGAGGTATTATATTTACATCGGAATGCTCCCGTGGATTTCGGCGCGAGTTGCATTGCAACACGAATTACGTGCCGTCGAACAACTCTAGGAAGACATATGTCAAGTATTGGAACATTGACTCTGCAGTCCACTAGTATCTAGTTGATTTGTGGTCACTACCAATCGGTACAATATGAATCTTATTCTAGATGCGGGGATTTACAATATGCGGAGAGACTTGTTTTTTTCCTTCTCACTGCTGTGTTGTATTCAAATAGTAACTAGCTTACTACCGGAAGTACCGGGAAACCATACAGAGAACGTTGCAAGGAACGTTACTGTAGGACGGACTGTCGGCCAGCACGACCACCCGTATAGGGTATATCTGCCCGTAGTATGGGCACTGTCCCGAGATTATCAAGTGACGGTCTCGCCCACCTCGATCACTCCTTACTCTTCTTACTTCTCCTTTCCACTCCTTTCTTCTTCTTCTCTTCCTTCTCTTCTTTGATTTCCACCCTTTGGCCTCAAGCGTCTTTTTTCCAAACTATCTTCTCTTTTCTTCTCATCACAATTGATTTTTACAGAAACTTCGGTGCCACTCTGCAGCTCTTATCACAGAGTCAGGGCCTCGACACGCATCATTATGTTGACATTAAGATGTGTACCGGAAATATTTCAGCATCGACCCTTCACAGCCGCCACCGGTTAATATTATGGAAGTCCAATTTAGTTACTTATGTGGTTGTTCAGGAATCTTCGACATGTGCACGATAGAGCGTCGGCGTCGTGAGTCACTTGCCGGTGTTGCGTGGAATATAAAGTGATATATTGCAATATTTCGTCTGTACACGATCCTACAACGGCAGCCGTGTGAAATCATTTAAAAAGACCACGGAAGCGACCAAGAAAGGAGTAGCCAGTATATCTTGCACTCTTCAGCGGCGTATTGATGCCTCGATTCGAACAAGTCACTATAGTTATATATACGTGTGTTCCGCATGGCAGCCCTAGCGCGGTCGTGAGGCAAGCTCATACGTACGCATGCCACACGACAGGGGTGCTCCGAAATATCGGCTACTCGTAACAAGCCTCCCATCTCAACCCGCCGTGTCAATGTCAAACCAATAGGCGCCTTTGGAGCAATGAGCTTACAGCCCTTCCAGCCGGCGTCTTCGACGGCATGGTCGCCCTAAAACAATTGTGGGTCCAGTGTTCAGACGTGTTCGGGTTTATGGGCGCCAGACCCGTAGGGAATGTGGTTCGCGTGACGTTGTCACGAAGTATGCAACAATTTGGGTATAAAATGTAAGGCTCGATAGATTCGGACAGTGGTTATGACCGTCTCGTCTCAACATACACGTATATTTCTGCGCACGGTCAAGAAGACAGCAGATGCTGCTGTACCTTGGACCATATGTGTTTACAGAGAGGCGATCAAGTCGATATGTTGCCAAGCGTATCCCTAGGGTTCCGGCACATGCATTTGCCAAGCTTTGGTGCTGTTGTGTCTTCAAGTAAGTGTGACTCACCACAGTGAATTTACCGTCGCCTTATTGATAGTCACGTGTTGTTCGTTGCACGTGGGCGTCGAAGTGATATGCAGTCGAGAAAATACGCGTTGGTCGCATTCTGAAAAAACACGTACGACGTTTTGAACGTAGACCACTAAGTCGTATTACCCGTGACACTTCCGATGTATGATCGTCCCGCAGGAAACTTAATGGCAACGGGCTTCTCGCGCTGCCTGATAACATCTTCGATGACTTGGGGTCGCTTGAGATGTTGTGAGTGTCGTCTAAACATCCATGCAAACTGTCAGGGTCACCTTCGCCAACGTTTGTCGGGACCTCAGCGAACAACAAACACAGAGCTACACGAAATTGCCTGCACTTGTGTTACCATAGTTTTGGGGCTCAAAATCGCAACGGTAAATTCTCCTTCCTTGTCCTTGAACGGCACAGAACCAGGTCGGGACTGATTAAAATGTGAACATATCCGAGTCAAATTGCTAAGAACGCATCCCAGATCAAGGTTGGGCGTTGGTGGTGATAGATACACGCGTACGTGATCGCATCGCCGGCGCAGGGAATAGATGCACGCCCGGAATAGTAGTAAACCGTGGAACGTACGTCATTTGACCCACGTTCATCATAAATAGCTATAGTAGTAGCAAATGCACGACGCAGACACCAAACGTGCCCGTATGATGTTGTAGGTCGGCCATACCTGGCATCATAAATATATAACACGTTGAGTGGCAATGTAACGACCATATCGCCTCTAGATTTAATCCCGAACAGTCTCGATACTTCGGGATAGAGTTACCTCCCCTACCATCGGTGCCACAACGTATGTCATCATGGTCTCGCGAATCAGAACGTTTGAGCCCCGCCTCGCCGCATGGGTAGAGAGGGAGGGGGACACAATATCTGCACCACTGGGTCTCACGTCGCACCGAGTCTTGGCCGTCGCGTGCTAAACATTCCTGACAATACCCGGACGGCTGCGTTGTGAGAGCCATGAGCTATAAGGCCAGCTTTGCCACGTACTGCATTACTTAACCTGCGACCGTAATGAACTTTCAAAGCTGCGATTTTGGCAGCTGATTGGTTGGCCGAATCCATGCCAGAGGCTGCGGGCTTTACCGAAGTCTTAGTTTGGATAAACATTGGTTAACCTTTTGCTAGTGGCCAAACGGACTAATACCCCACCAATGCCATAAAACATGGCGTCGGCGGCAGGACCATGAGTTTTCGGGTCGTGGGTTCGAACCTCACGAGATTAAATATGACGACTTTCCCCGTGTCGAACTCCAAAAAAACTCTCTTCGTTATACCCAGGAAATAGAACCGCGTGGATACTGACACGACCGCTAGTATATCCGGCCTACCTGAGATCCCGCCGGTCCAAAAAGGGAAAGCGTTGTAAGGGTGTAATTTGGGTAAGCAACTGGTTAACCTTTTACAAGTGGTCGAGCGGACTAATACCCCACTAGCCCCTTTACTCTCTCTAGACCTCCTTCAGTGGGCTAAACCTACCCCGAAATCTCAAGTGATTCTCTGATACATTTTTCTCAATCGAACCACCGACTTATGACTCATTGCCACACTGTTCTGCTCTGTGTGCTGTGGGCGGAGGCCGACTGATGAGTGGTGATCTTGTTGACATTTAGGTATCCAATAGCCTTGCAATTATGTGTTCTAAATAATCTTGGCCCTCTCTCGCCCGCAATATGTATTTCTGTCGAACGTTCTAATAATACATAGTATTACCATGGTTTTAATGTGCCAACAAGGGTCCATACATACCGGTTCGACATATAAATATTAATAGTTTACTTCGAACTGTACGTACAGCAATTGGTTTTGGCGCAGAACCGTTAAGTACACGCCGTTGCTGATGCTGCTTCAGTATGGATGCGTACTGCTGTAGCAAAGCTTGCTGCTCCGCTACGGCGTACGTACCACCGGTATAGTTTACCGATATGAGGAGCGGAGACCCACTTACTTGGCAGTATGTCTTCGTTCATACGGCCTCGGCTTGATATACGGTTCCTACATGTCTCGCCCCATTGCGGGCATATGCGGATGGCTGAATTTCAAACCGATTCACATCACCATGTCTGCATGTAACATCAAAAGGGCCGGGATCCCCACACAGACTGGCCCAAGCGCACAGAAACGCATTCATTCGTTATTCGTGGTTGTCGACCACCCCCGCCTTATGGTCTTTAGTTCGTCCGACAAGGGTTATGGCACACGGCGACGACGAACGCAGGCGTATGCCGTTTGCTGTGTTGATCGCGATGCCTAGATCGCTCTCTCGCCAAGTGCGCCATATCACCGAAACTCTGTGGTACAGCCATTAAAAAAAGCAGCCTCACGTCTTCTCGACTTTAGATATCTGTATATCTGTATATATAAAACTGAAAGTTGTTGATGTTGGTGTTTGTTGTTGTTGGTGTTGTTGTTGTTGTTGTTGGTGTTGGTGTTGGTGTCGTCCGTCGTTGTTGTCCGGTCGTGGCCTCGCGGGTTCGCCGCCCAGGGTCGT
>JBBMKB010102284.1:0-10274 GCA_037833945.1 Alaria marginata | reverse complement strand
GCTGGGGGACTTCTCCTGTTACCCAAACGTTGACAAGGATGTTGTGAAAGCACTGGGCGAATGCGGGGTGGTCGATTATATATATATACATATATTTAAAGGTTCCCTTCCGGTCCTTCGGGATGGGGTTGACTTCATATCCCGGGGGCGTCGCAAGTCCAAAAGGGGGAACACAGGCGTTCCAATGATGTGTACAGGTTTGAGCTACAGTAGCTATTTTGCTGCTGCTGTTTTCTTCGTATACCTGGTATGAGGTCCGACGATGTGTGTTTGACTGTTGCATTGGGTTGTCTTCGTTCGATCTCCTGCTGCTGTGCACCAGCCACACACCCATACACCGTGACTGCTGGTGCAAAGGTGGAGCTTGGAGCACGGCAGCTGCTGTACTGCTGCTGTATTGCTGTAGCGCAGCTGCTGTACTGCTGCTGTACTGCTGTACACTGGTTTTGTGCCTACTAGGTTGAACGGCTGCGTTTCCAGAAAGACTATCCTCCGCCCTTCTTGATCGTTTTGGTTGCCTATGACAGCAAACACTCCACCCACACACACAAACACATACACATACACGTACAGAACCACCGTTTGTGGCTGTTACAACGGGGCGCCGCTGCTGCCACTGCTGCGTCGTAGCAGACGAGAGACATCGTAAAAACGAATGGACTGAGGATGTTGTATAGCGGGCAAGGAAGCGGAGCGTCTACCCAAATGTGAGGGACGAGCGGGCTATTTGAAAATAACAAAACAAAATATGGGTTTTTCCATGCACCTACTCGGCTCAACGAGGCGGAACTTAAACCGTTGGCAAAAAGAGCCAGCTCCGCAGGGTTGGATGCCCAGAGCACCGCCACAGAGCTCGTCCAGGCATGCGTCGACTTGTACCCGTGGGAGCCCTGCTTGCCCCGCAGCCGAAAGTGCGTGAAACAAACCTCGAACCCCGGAAAACAGCAGGCCAGAAAGAAAACAAGTGCATATTTTACGTATATATATATATTAATAACAATAACAGCGAGAATGCGCTTTTCGGCACGGGCATCGTACCCGTACTGCGGCTGGGCTCTAGGCGGCACCTTCTACCGGTTCGGGGCGCTATGCTGCTCGTTAGCATGGATTGTAGAGATCAACGAACACCCTCCGTAGATTTGCACATCTATGGCAGAATGTGATCGAGGAGAACAAAGCACTAATTTCGTAGTAGAACAACGAATGGCTGAGAAGGTAAACACCCCTGGCATTCGATTAAAACCTTCAACAGTTGCTACATAAAGGTAACGCAAAATAAATACCAAGTATTATGCCCGACTCACCCACTGCCCACAAAGTACCTTGGGGTGGCTACTCAAGAAATATAGAGCCTTCACGATTTAGGCAATTTTTTGTCGTCATCTTACCAAAAAATCCAGCTAAACTACATTACAAATATCTGCGCCGTCGAATCAATCAGAAACTCGGTGTGCGCGTCGAAAGGTGCAACCGCTAAATCCTTTGTGAGAATGTCCGCATGTTGGAGCTCTGAACGGACTAATTTCATCTCGGTCTTAACACAATCTTACCAAACCCCTGATGAAGTGGTAAAGTACCTTAAAGTGTTTGCTACGGGCCGAGCTAGGGGGAGTTTCGGCCAACGCTTTAGCCCCCTCGTTGCCATTGAATATAACGATCGGTTTACCTCGCAAGTTTTGGCTGCAGGAACTCCAGAACTGCACACACAAAAAGCGCTTCGTTTACTTCATCCCCAGAAGCTACATGATCGGCGTCCGTGGTAGATAGAGTGACACACCTTTGCGTCGTTGACGTTCAACATACATAAAACACCCTCCCCTACCGGCCTACCGGGGGCTCTCTCACTCTCTGTCCAAGCTGTGAACCAACTAATCGAAGACTATCGTCTATACTCTTCAAGCCTGTCGACCTCATGGTCGGTATGGCTACCTTCGGCAGGATTCTACGAATACACGCTTCCAGCCTGGGCTCCGCGCAGAGGAACGGCAGTGCTGATGTTCTCTCGTACATCAGCTGCACAGCAGTACTCGTGAATATATACGATACCTTCCTATACTGCATACCAGATACCTGGTAGTGCTGTGCAAGATAGCGCTTTAAACATAGCGCCAGTATACAACAGCAGTACAGCAGTACTCGTGCATACAATACGATACCCACCGCTACTACATACCAGACACCTGGTGCTGTAAAGGGTAACGGTGCATGCTGTTTTGTTTTTAATATAAGCATTGCGTCTACGATACGTACTTGCAAAGTTTCGCGTCTGTGAAAGACGACGACGTCAATCGTTAATCGTGTCCTGACCGCCACCGGAGAGTCGTAACAAATGATAACAATGATTCCAGGTATGTTGAACGGAAATAATTTGAATGACCCCGGGGCATTTTTACTGAACAACGCCCCCGGAGACACTTTATACTATTACGCCCTTGTAATTGGGGGCACATTAGGCTAAAAAGCCCCCGAAAATATGAGGCACTTTACTACCCACGATGACGACGCCCCTAGGATACCAGGCCTTCCTGCAGTCTGCCTTTTTGCTGCCACTGTGAGTAGTCCCGCCGGTTATCTCTCAATGGGTCATATACAAACTCTGACGTGGTCACTATATGATATTCGTGATATCTCCGAGAAAATCATTGGAGTACACCACGTAGGCTAAGGTGCCCATTAGGATATGGAAAGCACGCTGGACGGGCGGTGGCGACGATCGTCGGTTACTCGAACGGTCGGAGATTTTTCCACCGCATACGCTGCCGTGGTGGGGACCGCAGTTCCCCCCGTAGTCGCCCCTCGCCCTATGTACAAACGGAAGTGCTCGTGATATCGGTAGTCAGGATCTCTGATGGAGAACATTTAGGTTTGCCTGTGATGGTGACTCAGGTTGTATTTGATGCACGGGTACAGAGTCTACAGATCCCACACTACATCCTACATCCCCCGCTTGGCGCGGGTTCGATGGTGTGCTTGTTGTGCGCGGTAAGCGTGTTAGACAAACTTATTACGGCACCAGTCACGCACGTGGCGGGTTTCTTAACCTTTTCCCGTGCGTTTTAGACTGGGGGGATTTAAAACCTTATATTTAGTAACGTGATTTTTCATATTACGAACACGTTTGTATTCGATCGAAGGGCTACGTACGGTGGAACTTCTGCACCAACAACGGCTGTATATGTGTTAAGCATTTATCGGAGGGGCTTAGTATCCCCCGATCGATATCATCGCGCAGGATAGCGTGTGCATAGTTTCTATTTTGAGGAGCGTTTAAGGCTAGTGTGCCGCCACCACTTCCTATGTGATACCTTGTACCTGGTACCAGTATATGTTAAGAAGACCTAAGGGCGCGACAAAACCTGTATATTGGGCGAGGATCGACGACAAACAAATCCAGTTCTCCCACGGCGGCAGTGGATACCGCCGACAACTCTCAAGCAGGTCTACAACCCAACTGTTGTCGTCATCGCGCGTAGTAGTGCGCTCTGTAGTTTATATTTCGGAGGCACTACAAATCCTCAAGTACATATACGAATGCTCTGAGATTTCGCTTTTCTTTCTGATAGTACGACCACTAAAGTGGATTTCGCCAAGAGGCATGACAGTAGGACTCACGGCACCCGCAGCAGCAGGAGTAGAGATCGTATACAATTATCGGGCAGGTATAGTACGCTACGGTCTTCTTCGTCACGCATTGTGGCGTGCTTCATATGTCCGGATTTCGTAAGCATGGTACAGCATGGTATGCCTCCCAAAAGGAAGTCTAATAGAGCAGTATTTCTGAGAACACGACCACGTCCACATTGATGCGGCGAGCAATGACCGATAAACCTATTGCGATCACAGTAGCAGTAGATGCCGTAGATAGCACCCAGACAAGTCTAGTATTCTAGGTTGGCCGTAATCGCGCGGAGAAGCAGCACTATTTCTTGCGAGGGCTACTTAGCCTCCTGTCATCCCAATTATGAGGTCGCATTATGCTAAAGTGTCCTTGGGGACGTTGCTGACAAATTATCCCCCGGGGGCACTTTTGTTATGCGCGTGGGTATTATACCTCTCGTCTTTGGTGCGCGTTTGAGATCGCTGATGCCAAGCGGCACACATCCAGGCACCATATTCGTCGCTTGTACGTGTATAGCTCTCCTGTAATCCCACCTGATTAATCCTTGCCCGGCTGTCACTTCGGTTATTGCTTACACTTGTGTGTGTTGGCTCTGTCCCGTGTTGTTCTTCTTGCCCATGTCCAGTGGCTTTGGGTACTTTCCTCTGGGTTTGGACGCAAATCTTGCTGCTAGAAAGAGCAAAAACATATTGTCGATCCCTTCTCGATGCTGCTATTTTACGACCACTACAGGCCTCTGCTGCCGTTTCTCAGTAATGCTGTTGTTCTGGAGTTATCTGAATCAGAAGCAGCAGCAGCAGAGTCATTACAAGTTTGTAGGTGCACTATGGGAATACGCGTAATCGCCTACGATACTTTTACTCTACGTTAGGCTCGTGCACCTGTGTGAGGTGGGTTTGTATTGTAATTGTTTCTTGTGTGTCAATGATTATAAGATGTATTTGTTGCAAACTTCATTCCACATTTATTTTCTTGGGTTGGAATTAAGTGGCTTTACTACCTACCTGGTACCGTAGGAATAGACGCGTGCAACGATAGACGTAGCCCTTTCTGGCCTGGATACTTTCTAAAGGACACGACTCCTAATTAAAAATGAAACGTTGGAATGGTATTCTTGTTTTGCAAAGTGATTGTTTTGCATACAAAAGCCACGGATTTCTTGATCTGGTTGCTCTTTTAAGTTGCTCAAAAACAATTATTGGGTGCGGGAAACTAACTCTCATTGGGTGCGGGAAACTAACTCCTGGAGTAAGGAATCTCAGATAGAAAATGGTGGACCCCTACCATAGCATGTTTGAATTGTATCACGTTGAATTTGACTGTATCAGTAAAAGTATGAGCAGCGGCAGTTGTAGTTTGTGGTTGTCGTATTGCTAGTTGAAGTCGTGCTATTACGGGGAACCATAGTAAATAGAACCAAATATTGTTAGTAAAAATAGGGAAAAATATACAGTAGGTTTTTGTGTGTACCGTAGTTCCTATCTACTACGGTCCCCCGTAATAGTACTACAGTAGTACGGTAGAAAGATAAATACGGTTCAGTAGTACGTGGGGTGTTCACAGTGGGAGGTTATCTCGATGATAGTTGGACAGATAACCATAGTGTTGCCATTTTCCTAAACTACTGTAAGGCCGTACTGCTGTAGTTTGCAACAACGGCTGTCAAACAACCGTCGTGTCATTGCGAACTGTCAAGAATAATACTAGTTGGGGGCTCGGTACAGGTGTGTGAACATATCAAGGTACGTGTTCATACGCACACTGTCGAGCTCCACGTTCGCGAGACCCTCGAATCCGACACTGCTTACCACTGTACTTACGGTAGCCATGTGGGTACAGCTAAGCCCGACGCCCCATTGCCGTTGTCACTTGCACGTTGTACCCGCCGCAGGCATTCTCACTCCCTCTATCCACGGCGAGAATGGGGCGTTGCTTACATGACTCTTGCCCGACGAGGCCGTACTTCAATACCGCGGGCAGCAAGACAGGGGCGTACTGCAAGCAACATTCCGAGGCCGGCATGGTGAACGTTATAAACAAGCGTTGCGACTACGAGGCCTGCTTCAAGCAGCCGATCTTCAACGTCGCCGGCAGCAAGAGGGCGGCCTACTGTAAGCTACACGCCGAAGACGGTATGGTGGATGTCCTCAACAAGCGTTGCACACAGAAATTCTGCGGCAGGAGGGGGACGTTCCGAGTGGTGGGTATGTCGACGGCCGTGTACTGCAGCCGCCATGCGGAAGAAGGCATGACCGACGTCTACAAGAATCGTTGCGCACACGGCACCTGCCCTACAAAGCCGTACTTCAACTTGGCCGGCAGCAGGAGAGCGGTGTACTGCAAGCAACACGCGGACGTCGGTATGGTGAACGTTGTTAGTCGGCGCTGCTTGGATGGCTCCTGTTCCACCCGACCCACGTTCAATCAGAGAGGTAGTAGGACGGCGTTGTACTGCAGGAGGCATGCTGAGGACGGCATGGTTGATGTTCTCAACAAGCGTTAAGCACGCGACCCATGCACAAGGCGGGCGATACTCAGTATCAAGGGCGTCATGACCGCCGTCTACCGCTGTGAGGACGCATAAGACGGACGTTTGTTTACGTCTGCAATGGGCGTCTGCTACGATAGAGGTAGCAATTTTTATCCAATGTTGTTTTTTTCCTGCCGGGAACTGCTCGTCATCGTCAGAATGCCCGTTGTGTTTGATCTGTTTTTTGTTTGCTATGGGATTGTGGATCGATTAGTCTAATACTATATTTTCGCTTTCAGTGGTACTCGAGTCAGTTTTTTTCTGAGGAATAGAGCTCCTCAAGTAAGGAGCTGAAGCAATAGCCGGCTCTGCCCGTATCGTCGATGAGCGTAATACATTGCTTTTGCATCGCATGACCGAGTCTCAGTATCGAAGCGGTGAAGCTGCTGACGTGGTGCAAGCATCATGATCACGAAGCTACGCTGAACGATTATTACAAGCTTCGACGCTCACATGACTCGTGCATCAAGCAGCCACAATAACGTGTACTAAACGACGGTGGCGTTGTCACAGGTGTACGCTGTCGGGGTGACATCCCGTGTGACATAGTGTTGATCATTACAGCAGTGTGCGAGGAGATATCTGACCCACATAAAGGATAAATAGACGATAAAGGGTTGTGGTTACACTTCAAACCAATCTAGACACGTGGCTTGTCAGGGGCCTAAGGTGATTTCTCCTTGCTGAAGCTTGCTTCTAGCTGGACCGGCCTACTGTAGTATAACCTTTGGCGAAGCTCGGTTTCCGCGTTAGGGGATATGAGTATATCTGATTGTATTCTTAGGCCTCTTCTAGCATGGGCAGTACATGAAACAGGTGGTATCATCTAAGGCCAGGGCGGGGGATTTTGTTTCTGCTGAGTGGTTCGGAAAGTATGCAGATTTATTACACCGGCCGTGGGATGCTGTCTTCTTTGGGTTGTTACACCTGGTCCTGACGCGGTAGCTGGTTGAGGTGTGGCTGAATCACGCACGGTGCATCTTTCATGTGTGTGTACTTGGCATTTGCCAATCGGCGATACATATCCATCTCGTCTGGGAATTTGCGGTGTTTTTCACCACCTCGGCATGTAGCTAGAAGGCAGGAAGGACGTTCGGAACAGAGTCCCGGTCTGATAACGTGGCATTGTCGTTGTCGTCTTGAGCACGGGATAGTGGACGAACTAAGTATAGCATGCATACAATCGTAGCATTGTGGGCAGGTATTGTTTAGTCAAGTCGAACTTGTACTCAATGGTAGCATCGTGCGGAGGTATCGCGTGAAATGTTTGTGAAACACACACACTGTGGTATCAGGTTTTCTATCAAGTCCGACTACTTACGTCTGGGTCGTAGTAATTTGTCATTCGTGTGCATGTTTTCTTTATAACGTCGGAGTTCAAGCTGCATACCGGCCCCCCTTTACGTCCGCAAGCCAAGGACAACGCTGCTGCCACGCATCACGACAACCTCTCTTTTCACCATGCACGATTCTGAGATGCTACGAAACCGCTTGGAAGGACCGGCCCGTATGAAATGACGTGCGTGGATCTCAATAGATATACATTACTATATGACTCATCCCACGGTAGGGGTAAGGGTGCACTTTTTGGGGTAAAACGTTCCTGGCCAGTTGAGCTCCCAAAAAGAAGAACTACCTGTTGGTATGATCATTTTACGAGTGCATTTGTTTTAGGATCAGCGGATTGATAGGGTTACGCGAACGAAAATCTTGGAAGTCATGTTTCGGGTGAGATATTGAGCTCCTCATGTCCGGAGCTCGGAAACTTATTGCCGCACCCCTACCGTGGAATGTCTCATATAGGTACCGTATATGACGGTGTATACCACACTCTCGGTGATAACATAAGAGGGCTCCCATACACTTACCACCTGGTTGGGTATACGCCAGGGGTGAAATATACGACGTCCCCTCGTGATGAATTGGGTGGCCGCTTGGTTTCGATAAAGCGTACTACCGAGCGGAGTGACATCGTATAGTGGGTGTGTGATAAAAAGCGGAGTGGTAACAGTGGGTACATATATAGGACTACTGCAATACAACCACGCTGCGGAGTAGGACTATTGCCCCTGCCGACGTCGAGCCCCCCAAAGGGTTGGAGTTAGGGTAAGGAATAGGTATAGGGCCGTGTTGGTCTGGGCCGACGCGTAAGATTGAAATTACCTACTAACTACCCGGTAAGGAAGGTTGTTGTCGTGCTTGTCCTGCATTTAGCGGGAGAAGATATCTCGGGGGCGTGGTAAAAATGCACCAAAGCCACTTATCCATGGTAGGACGGCAGCGCTGATCAAAGAGGTTGCAGCCTTTAGGTAAGATCTTGTGCCCAGTGCTTAACAGCCAGACGGACCCCGGACTGTGCTTTCGAGAAATTTGCACCGTACCACTGAGCCATAGTCAGCGTTGGCTATGGGTCAGCGATCATGGAGCACATTTGACGGGGTGTCATAACGATCATGAGGCATCAACGGCAGGGGACGTGGGATGCAACGTACCCGGGTAATACATGTGGTGGTTGTTTTGGGATAATCAGTATTTCGTCACCCGAGAGAGGTATACTCCGGGAACGCGATATGCAATATTTCAGGTGGCATGACGTATACCCCGATAGCATTATTAAGGGTCAAATTATTTCCGACGTGAGGCCTGCTACGATCGACTAGGTACTAGTAGAGTGGGAATAATGAGGATTTTTCAGTCCGAGTGAAATCTTCATCATGTAACTGCATTAGGCTTGGCGGGCTGTCGGCACTCCCACATACCACACACGTTATCACATACCGGTACAACCAGATATCGTATGATACAGGCATGGCATATACAGAGTGCAGGACACCTACTAACAAGAAACAAGGTACTATGAAAGCCAAGCTGAGATTGACAGAAACATAAGAAATTCTGGAGCCATTATACTGAAGATATTATATAATTCACCCTTCCTCAAATATGAGATCGAGCCTGAGCCAGCATTCCTGATTGTTAATGAGTGTCGTATACTGCTGTACTGCTGTACACTCGAGTGTGCCTCGTCTATACGCAGCAGCAGCAGCAGCAGCATCAAGCCGCGGTTCATTAATTTGTACTTTGAACCGGTCATAGGTCAGTGTATCATACGAGTAGACCGAACCTACTCCCCACACCACACACCACACATGTATGCGAGTGTTCGGTGAGCTCGAGGGCGTGCAAGGGCTACGAAAACTTGTACTCCGGCGGATAGAAGTGGTTTTGCTACCTGACGAAAGCGACCTGCATCAAATCTACATTGTTGTGGTTGGCACATAAATGCAGCAGCAAATTAACGAGGGCCGGTTGCTTCATACACGAGTGAAACATTCAAAATCTCAAAGTATTATCTCCTCGTAAAAACAAATATATGTCGTGTGATACGATTCGAACATTTGCCCGGGCTCTTCATAACTACAGCCGTAGGACCCCACAAGCTACCCCTGCGTGCTCCGGCCGTAACACGTAACAGCGGAAGCAGGCCTGCTAAGCTCTACCATAGTTTGGTGTCTATGACACTCGCGGCGAGAAGGTATCTCTAGGGTTCAAGCCTGTGCGTGTCTGTCGATGCTCGAAGAACAAAAATATGCCAAAAACTAACGTCCGCCGGCTCTATGAGTATCCCTCCCACAGAGCTCCACGAGACGCCACCAAGTGCTGCGGACGGAAACGAGAATCCTTCGGAGCGGCCTTGCAGATGCGAAGCAGTGGGGTGCCATGGTCTTAAGGGCCCGAGTCTGTGATAATTCCACTTGCCCTCACAAGTATTGTTTGCTATTCTTTTTCGAACCCTTGCCCATCACCTAATTATTTTTTGTTGTACCCTCGGCCGAGATGAGAAGATGAGTGGTGAGATTATCGAGACTGAGATCGAGCTCCTTCCACGAACTTATGACGACTTGACGTGAAACCGGCGGAAGCATGTTCTCGCTACATTTGTAGTTCATCTGACCCCGGGCATTGCGCTCGGTTTGGTGCGGGTCGTGCAATGTGCATTCTACGCCGGCCGCAGACATACGAATGCATATACAGGCAGACGGGCAGACAGACGGGCAGACAGACAGACAGACAGACAGACAGACAGACAGACAGACAGACAGACAGACAGACAGACAGACAGAC